>JAHIAM010004121.1:0-35119 GCA_021605205.1 Aegilops longissima | reverse complement strand
TGTAACACCCCGAAGTAACTTTCCATATTTGTAACTCCAACTCTTGCCATTTTCGCATTGTGATATGATATTCCTCCGTGGTTGGGTTTTTCTTCATTTTGCATTTTGTCCATGTCATGCATTTTATATCATGTCATCATGTGCATCGATTTGCATACGTGTTCGCCTCATGATTCCGAGCATTTTTCCCGTTGTCCGCTTTTGCAATCCGCACTCCTATCTCCCCGGCGCCCTTTTACGCTTTTTCCGTAAAGGGTACTAAACCTTCTCGAAATGGACCGAGGTTTGTCTAGTGGCCTTGGTATACCACCAGAGACCACCGGTCAAGTTTCGGTCATTTGAGCTCGCTTGGTACTCCAACGGTTAACCGCACTCTCGCAAAGGCCTCTTTTGTTGCAGCCCAACACCCTTCAAAACAGCCCAATAACCCATCTAAGTCACTTCCATGCTCTCCGTCGCTCGATCACGATCGTGGGCGAAAACTACACCTCATTTGGACTCTCCTAGCTCCTCTATGCCTATTTAAACACCCCCCCCAAATCCTGGATCATTCCCCCCAAACCCTAGCCCCTTCCTCCTCCACCACACGGACGTGGACCGATTCGGCGGACACGTCACGCCGCCACCAGCCAACTGGGCTGCCACGCACCGCGCACACACACACATGCCAAGCTGCCAGCCCACCGGGCCATGCCCGGCCGCCATCATGCTGGCCCTGAGGCCCTCGGCCGCCACTGCTCCTGCTGCCTGCCTGCCGCCGCCAAGCCTGCCGGGCCTGCCTGCTGCCGCTCCGCTGGCGCCCTCCGCTGCTGGCCTGGCCACACACTCTGCTTCTGGCCACACGGCTGGCCGCCGCCATCTCCTCTGCCTCGGCCCCCGGCCTGCCTCCTCCGCCTCCCTCCTCCCGCCTCGCCTCCGCCGCCAGCTCCTCCTCTCCTCCGCCAGCCTCAGCCGGCCGATCCGATCCGATCCGATCCGATCCGAGGAGCCCGCTGACTTCTCTCTCCCTCCTTTTTTTCTTCTAAGTTTTTATATCATTGATATTTTGTGTCATTTTCAACGTGCTATAACTTTGCATCTGTAGATCCATTTTGCGCAGATAATATATCAAAATGTTCGCCTCAAGAGTAGATCATTTCATCTCATTGCATCATTTTCATTTGAGCTCATCTTGATGCCCGAAATGCTGTTGAAGAGTGCTATGTGATGTTAGTTTCTGTTTCTTAACAGAACTTGCACTTTTGTTATTTTTGCCATGATTGATGTGTGCACCCTATGAATTTGAGTCCTACATGTGTTTTGTAATATGCCATGCCATCTTTCCAGGGGTGTATGCCATGTATTTTTGTGATCTATGTGGTGACTAGCACAAGCATGCAAAGTAGGTGTCCTGATGTTGCTGATTTCAGCCCTGTTTTAGCTGATATTTGATGCCATGTTAACTTGATGATACCGAGAGATCCATGCATATTTTGAGATACTTCAGTAAGGATGTTTTGTAAAACATGTCTTGCTCTATCCATCCATGCCTTTGTTTGCAATTATGGAGTGCCATAGCTTGAGTCAATCGAGCTCTACTTTTGCTATCAAATGTTTCCTGGCAGATTGTTTACATGTTATTCAATTTTGCCTAGGTTGTTGTGGTTGATCCATGTATGCTATGTTATTGTTCTTGCCATGTATGTCTTCTATGCCATGTCTTCTTGATGTATGTATGCTTAGTTTATCATATAAGGCTCTGTAGTGAGTGCATTGAGCTTGTAAACATGCCTACTTGTTATCAGTTTTGACATGCCATGTTGCTGAATCTGTTAACTAAACTTTCAATATTGACATGGGTGTTACTATATTTTCTGATCCTTTTGGCTTATGGTCAGTAAGGGACTTTTGTTCTATGCTTTGAGTAGATTCATGCCATGCCATGTTTTGCTATTTTAAGTTCCTGTAGCATGTAGTTTTGTTGCTCTGAACATTGCAACCTGATGCTGTTTTTGCCATGTCCAGCCTGATATTTTGTGCACTTTTGCCATGCTTGTTTGAACCTGTTATGATGTGAACTAGCCGTAGCTCAGTGCTCATCTTTTGTCGAGCATCTTGTGTAGATCACTGCCATGTACTTTGTTGATACGTTTGGGTGCAGTAGCTTAATTAATTGTTGCTTGCTAAGTGGCATCATGCTGTTAATGGCAGATTTGTGCCATTCTTGTTTTGCTTGTCATTTGCAAACCGTGCATCCGATTCCGTGATCTTTATATCGATTTCAACCGAAATCATCTCATCTTTCCAGTGGCATACTTGGTTTGCCAAGTTGATGCCTGGTTCATCATTTACCTTCCGAGCGCATATACGCATTGCATATCACATCCCGCATATCATGTCATGTTTTGCATCATGTTGATTGTGCATTGCACCGTGATTTATTGTGGTTCCTTTGTTTGTGTTGTTGCTTTGGGTAGAGCCGAGACGAGTACGTGAACGAGGAACCTGTTGAGAACGCTTACGAGGATCAAGCTTTCGACAACTCGAGAACATTGCGCAAGATGACCATACCTCAAATCACTTCTATCTTTGCTATGCTAGTTGCTCGCTTTTTGCTATGCCTATGCTGCGATGCCTACCACTTGCTATATCATGCCACCCATATTGCCATGTCAGCCCCTAACCATCCTTTTCCTAGCAAACCGCTGATTGGCTATGTTACCGCTTTGCTCAGCTCTCTTATAGCGCTGCTAGTTGCAGAAGTGAAGTTTGTTCCTTGTTGAACATGGAGATGTTGTTCCTTGTTGGAACATGTTTACTTGTTGGGGATATCACAATATATATCTGCTATAATTAATACATCTATATACTTGGTAAAGGGTGGAAGGCTCGCCTTATGCCCGGTGTTTTGTTCCACTCTTGCCACCCTAGTTTCCGCCATACCGTGTTATGTTCCTTGATTTCGCTCTCTTACACGGTTGGGTGATTTATGGGACCCCTTGACAGTTCGCTTTGAATAAGACTCGCCCAAAGAAGGCCCAACTTTGGTTTTACCATTTGCCACCTAAGCCTTTTTCCCCGGTTTTCGCGAGCCCGAGGGTCATCTTTATTTTAACCCCCGACCAGTGCTCCTTCGAGTGTGCTGGTCCAAACTAGAGCTGATGTAGGGCCACCACAAGGCAACTTGAGGTCTGGTTTTACTTGTATGGACTGCTCATCCGGATGTGCCTCGAGAACGAGATATGTGCAGCTCCTATCGGGATTTGTCGGCACAATCGGGCGGCTTTGCTGGTCTTGTTTTATTGCTGTCGAAATGTCTTGTAGTCCGGGATTCCGAGATTGATCGGTCTTCCCGTAGAAGGAATATCCTTCGCTGACCGTGAGAGCTTATAATGGGCTGTTGGGACACCCCGCAGGTAATATCTTTCAAAGCCGTGCTCGCGTTATGAGGCGATGGGAATTTGTTAATGTCCGTTGTAGAAAACCCAAAGTTGACCTCAAATAAAATACACATCAATCAAGGTGTAACCGTGATGGTCTCTTCTCGCGGAGTCCGGAAGTGAACACGGTGTTGGAGTTATGTCCGACGAAGTAGTTCAGATCACTTCTTGATCGCTACTAGCTTCACGACCGTGCTTTGCTCCTCTTCTCGCCTCTTTTTGCGATGTAGCCACCATATATGCTAGTCGCTTGCTGCAGCTCCACTTTACTACTCTGTCCTTCCTATAAGCTTAAATAGTCTTGATCTCGCTGGTGTGAGATTGCTGAGTCCCCGTGACTCACAGATACTTCCAAAACAGTTGCAGTTTCCGACGATGCCAAAGGTGACTCAACCGAGCTCAAGTGGAGTTCGACGAGGAACGTGGTCGTTATTATGTGTCTTTTCCTGATGATCAGAGTGGTGCCCAGCTTGGGACGATCGGGATCCGTAGCATTTGGGGTATCTTCTTTTATTTTGGTTCCGTAGTCGGACCTTGAGTGTACTCAATGATGGATGTTTATTTATGTATTGTGTGAAGTGGCGATCGTAAGCCAACTATGTATCTCTTTCCTTATTTATTACATGGGTTGTGTGAAGATTACCTCACTTGCGACATTGCTTTCAATGCGGTTATGCTTCTAAGTCGTGCCTCGACACGGGGAGATATAGCCGCATCGGGGCGCTATGTTGGTAATCGAGCCTTCCCGACTTAGGAGCCCCTACTTGATTGTTTGTCATGCGTTGTTGAGTCTAGAATGGAAAATGTTTTGAGTCTTAGGATTATATATATCGGAGAGTAGGATTCTTTTACTCCCCAGTCCTTCGTCCGCTCGGTGAGGTCTCCCGACGAGAGTTTTGACTCTTCTCTCCTCAAATTTCACTAAAAAATTTTTAGGATCACGGGTATCTTGGAATCGTCCGATGGTTTTGTGACGAGAACATTGTTCTTGGTGCCTCCCGACATTTAGGGTTGTGGCAGTGTCCCGGGAGTTGAGCTCCGAGGTGTTGTCGCCACAATTTTATCGCTGCAGCTCGAATACCTGAGTTTTGCCGACATCGAAATCTCTTTTGTGCAGCTTGTTGGTGAGATAACCCCGATAGCCCAAAGATCGAGGCGAAAAGGGAGTATTGCCATGACTTGTATAACGGATGTTTTTCAAGGTCGAGGTACACGATTTCCGAGGATTTCTTGGTTATGTGTTGACGGATGGATACAATGGATCTAGGTATTGTTAGTTTGGGTGATATATTTTGTGTCCCCAGATCCCCAACACCAGATTGCATAACCGAAAGTTTCGGAGTTTATAGGTGGGAATTCTAGTAGCTTACAGTGATATTCTTTCCGATGATGTATGATTTGAGATTGGGGTTCAACGCTCAGTGGTCCGCCCATTCACGGTCGATTTACAAAGGGTCGCGAGACGCCTTAAAGAATCCTTGGCTATGCTGATTCGGGACGCCTTGTTTGTCATTCGTGACGTCCGCTATACGTCAGGTCCGTGGGCCCCACCACTAACACTTTGGGCGTAAATTCTATCATGTGTTTGTTCCGCTCATTCTAGAAGCCAATCTTTTGTTTTCAGCCAGATATTCGATTTGTTTCTAAGATGATGTTGTTTCCATATCTTTATCTAAGTGGCTTCTCACCTTAATGGACGGTGATGATTAACTTTGAATTCATTCGCTCATTCTTGTTCAATGTTTATTGTGAAGACTATATGTTGCAATTTCTATCCGCTGATTCTACTTATCTATTTGTCTATCAAAGGACTAACGGATGTCACCTCTTCAGATGGCTCCGCCAACGCGCTCAATCCGGATCGCAATGATGGGGATCACCGAACCTCCACCTCCACCTCCGCCTCCGTGAGGCCCGGCAAGCTATCATGGCAGCCACCAATGCCAATGCTCGATGATTTTGCAGCTCTTGCAAGAACGCATCAGGGCAAGGCAATCAAGGAAATCAAGGTCAAGGCAACAATCAGCCGACTTTGCTACTCTCACCGGGCCTCGCTAATCAGTCAAGTCTTTCAGCTTCGTGTCGAGGCCACGACGCCGACGATTGGTTAGTGGACATCTGCAAGCATTTTGATTGTAGCAATGTCGACCGAGGACTTTGTCAAGTTTGCATCGCTTCAACTCAAGGATCAAGCTGCCGAGTGGTACCAAGAATACAAAGATTCCAGAGGAGGTCGTGTCATTACTCGGGATGAGTTCCGCCGTGATTTCAGAGCTCATCACATTCCAAAAGTGTTGTTGAGAGCAAGCGTGAGGAGTTCCGCAATCTCAAGCAAGGCAACATGTCTGTCTATCAATACAATATCCAGCCCAAAGCTCGCCTGCTTTGCTAAGCAAGACGCACTGATGAAAAGAGTATGATCTATCAATTCAGAGGTGGTCCGAGAGAAGATCTGCAATTAGCTCTTGTGCTTTTTGAGCCGATAAGTATGATGATTTCTACAACATGGCACTCAAGCAAGAAGCTGCCCAGCTCAAATGTGAGGCTTCTAAGAAGAGAATCAGGATGCAGTTCAGTCTTCTTCTTCCTCTCAAGTGGCAGCTAAGCAAGCAGAAGTTCTACCTTCCTCCTCCTCCGCTCCACCACCCTTATCGCCAGAAGAACTCAGTGGCCGTGGATCTTCCCACCCACCCAACCCAAGCTATCGTAACAAGTCTAATTCTCAAGCTCCAAGGTCAAGTGCTCCTTACCACCGTCCGCTCTCCGAGGTGACTTGCAACAAATGTCAGCAGAAGGTCACTATGCTAACAAGTGCTTCAACCAGAGGCGCCTTCCGCCTCCTCCTCCCGTGAAATCTTCCAGAATGCAAAGGTCAAGCATAATCCCAAGTCTGCAAAGGTCAATATGATGAATGCAGCTCAAGCAGAGGAATCTTCCGATGTGATAATGGGTAATCTTCTCGCTTAATGATATTCCCGCAAAAGTCTTATTTGATACCGTGCATCGATTCTTTCATGTCAAGACCTTTTGCATCTAAGCATGATTTGGTTACTCAAGATTGCCTAAACCTTTGTCAATTGTTTCTCCGGTAAGCAGATGACTTCTAATTTTGGTTCCGGATGTTTCTATCAAGATGGGCGATTATAGATTTCTGCTAAACCAATTGTTCTTGGTGACTCGGATATTGATCTTATTCTCGAATGGATCGGCTTTATCAAGACAAAGCTCAGCTTGATTGTGCTGCTGTGGAAATTCAATTGACTCACTCTTCTAATGATGTGATCATCTATGCCGCCGTGATGAAACCATTCGGTTGTTTTCTCTCAATGAGAAGGGCGAATTGAATGCTATCTCTCGATTCCAAATGCTTGTGAGTACCAAGATGTCTTTCCGTAAGAGCTTCCGGTATGCCTCCTCATCGCCGCTTGAGTTCAAGTATCGATCTTGAGCCCGCATCAACCCGCTTGCAAGCGCCCATACAAGCTTGGACCTGATGAGCTGAAGGAATTGAAGAAGCAGCTCGATGAACAAGAGCGTCTGGTTTGATCGCATCGAGTTCATCTCCTTGGGGTTGTGGTGTTCTTTTGTCCGTAAGAAGGATGGCACGGACCGACTTTTGCGCCGACATCGCCCATTGAATAAGAAGACAATCAAGAACAAGTATCCACTTCCCAACATCAATGAGCTTTTCGAGCAACTCAAAGGTGCTAAAGTGTTCTCCAAGCTTGACCTTCAGATGGGGTATCATCGATTCAGATTCGTGAACAAGATATTCCCAAGACAAGATTCGTAAAGCTTTGGTTCTTATGAATATACCGTCATGTCTTTCGCCTTGTCAATGCTCCTCCAACATTCTCTCGATGATGAACTTCATATTCAACCCCTACACCAATGAATTCGCCTTGGTCTATCTTGATGATATTTTGGTCTTCCAAGAATAAGAAGGATCATGCCAAACATTTGCGATTGGTGCTAGACAAGCTCGAGAGTATCAATTCTATGCTAAGTTCTCCAAATGTGAATTTTGGCTTGATGAAGTGCTTTATCTTGGTCATATCATCTCCGCCAAGGGTATCGCAGTTAATCCCGAGAAGGTGTCCGCAATTGTGAATTGGGAACCTCCTCGTATCGTCAAGCAGCTCCGCAGTTTTCTTGGTCTTGCAAGCTATTGTCAAGATTCGCTGAGAACTTCTCCAAGATTGCAAAGCCTCTTTCCAACCTCCTCCGTAAGCATGTGAAGTATGTCCGTCTCCCGAGTGTGACGTTGCTTTCAATACCTCAAAGAGAAACTCGTCACAGCTCCCTGCCTTGACTCCTCCCGATGAATCCAAGCCATTTGAAGTTTTCTCGTGATGCTTCTTCAAGGTCTCGTGCTGTGTTAATGCAAGAGAAGAGAGTTGTGGCTTATACCTCTCGCCAGCTTGAAGCTCAACGAAAAGAACTACCCCACTCACGATCTTGAGTTGGCGGCAGTTGTCCATGCATTGATAACATGGAGACATCTCTTGTTGGGAAGGAAAGTGGACATTTTCACCGATCACAAGAGTCTCAAGTACATCTTCACTCAACCCAACCTCAACCTCAGTGCACTCGATGGGTCGAAATGATTCAAGAGTACAACCCAAGTATTGAATATACTCCGGCAAGGCCAATGTCATTGCAGATGCTTTGAGCAGAAGGCTTATCGCAATGCCTAATCCTCAAGCCCTTTCACCGGATCTCTGTGAAGCTTTCCGCAAGCTGAATCTTCAAGTTGTTCCTCAAGGCTTTCTTGCCAACCTCATAGTCTCTCCTACTTTGGAAGATCAGATTCGTGAGGCTCAACTTCGGATACCATGGTGAAAAGGTGAAACGTGGTATCGACAAGGGCATTTCCAAGTACAAGTGCTTCCACATTGATGACAAAGATACTTTTCTTTGAGGACCGGATTGTGGTTCCTAAGGGTGATCTGAGAAAAGTCATTATGAACGAGGCTCACAATTCGCTTCTATCCATTCATCCCGAAGTACGAAGATGTACCATGACCTCAAGCAATATATTGGTGGACTCGAATGAAGCGAGAAATTGCTCAATTCGTGAATGAGTGTGATGTCCGCAGAAGAGTGAAAGGTAACACCAAAGACCAGCTGGTCTCCTCCAACCTCTTGCTATTCCGAATGGAAGTTTGATCATATTGAAATGGACTTCGTGATGGGCTTTCCAAAGTCCAAGCGTGGAAATGATGCTATCTTCGTTGTCATTGACAAGCTTACTAAAGTGGCTCATTTTCTTCCTATCAAAGAATCCATCACAGCAGCTCGCTTGGCGAGCTATACACCTCCAGATTGTCTCCTTGCACGGCATTCCACAAGTGATCTCTTCTGCACTGCGGCAGCATCTTTACCTCCAAGTTTTGGGATTCTTTTCAAGGCCATGGGCACCAACATTCGCTTTCAAAGACAGCTTTCCATCCTCAAACAAGTGGCCAAGTTGAGCGAGTAAATCAAATCCTTGAAGATATGCTCGTGGCTTGTGTCATTTCTTTCGTATGAAGTGGAAGATTGTCTTCCATATGCCGAAGTTCTCCTACAACAACAGCTTCCAAGCGAAGTTCGGCAAGGCCCCATTCGAAATTTCTATGGCGTAAAGTGCCGATTCTCTCAATTGGTCTCGAGACAGTGAACGCCAACTTCTTGGCAATGACTTGATCACGTATGTAAGAAATGTGCAAAGTCATTCGTGAGAATTCAAAGCCGCGCAATCGCGCCGTAAGAGCTATTATGATGATAAGCACCGTGATGTGGCTTTTGAAATCGGAGACCATGTCTACCTCCGCCTCTCCAATGAAAGGCACTCGCCGCTCGTATCAAAGGGAAGCTTGCCCCTAGATACGTGGGTCCTTTCAAGATCATTGGCAAAAGAGGCGATCTCGCCTATCAACTTGAGCTTCCATCCAACTTTGCAAACGTGCACGATGTGTTTCACGTGTCACAGCTTCGCAAGTGCTTCAAGACTCCTGAACGCACTATCAACTTCGAAGAGATTGACCTTCAAGAA
The DNA here is from genome assembly GCA_021605205.1 of Aegilops longissima. Lineage (NCBI taxonomy): Eukaryota > Viridiplantae > Streptophyta > Magnoliopsida > Poales > Poaceae > Aegilops > Aegilops longissima. The sequence goes on along the minus strand of JAHIAM010004121.1, from coordinate 25,663 downwards.
GATCTCTTATCATGAGCACCCTGCTGTTATTCTTGAAGAAACCGAGCGCAAGACTCGCAACAAGTCAATCAAATTCCTGAAAGTGAAGTGGTCACACCATTCCACCGAGAAGCTACCGGGAGCGCGAGGATCACCTCCGCTCCGAATATCCGAGTTCTTTCAGTCCTAGATCTCGGACGAGATCCTCTTGTAGTGGTGGAGTGTTGTAACACCCCGAAGTAACTTTCCATATTTGTAACTCCAACTCTTGCCATTTTCGCATTGTGATATGATATTCCTCCGTGGTTGGGTTTTTCTTCATTTTGCATTTTGTCCATGTCATGCATTTTATATCATGTCATCATGTGCATCGATTTGCATACGTGTTCGCCTCATGATTCCGAGCATTTTTCCCGTTGTCCGCTTTTGCAATCCGCACTCCTATCTCCCCGGCGCCCCTTTTACGCTTTTTCCGTAAAGCGGTACTAAACCTTCTCGAATGGACCGAGGTTTGTCTAGTGGCCTTGGTATACCACCCAGAGACCACCGGTCAAGTTTCGGTCATTTGAGCTCGCTTGGTACTCCAACGGTTAACCGCACTCGCAAAGGCCTCTTTTAAGTTGCAGCCCAACACCCTTCAAAACAGCCCAATAACCCATCTAAGTCACTTCCATGCTCTCCGTCTGCTCGATCACGATCGTGGGCGAAAACTACACCTCATTTGACTCTCCTAGCTCCTCTATGCCTATTTAAACACCTCCCAAAAATCCGGATCATTCCCCCCCAAACCCTAGCCCCTTTCCTCTCCACGGACGTGACGGTCGATCGGGCCGACACGGACACGCCCCGCACGCCGCCAACTGGCCAACCACGCCACCACACGGCCACCACTGCCCGCCACATGCACTGCCACACTGCCCACAGCTGGCCTCGCTGCCTCATGGGCCCATCCTGCCCGCTCTGCCCGGCCTCACGCCTCCGCCTGCCTCCCGCCGCCAGCTGCCGCCTGCGCCACCCCGCCGCCGGCTTGCTGCTTCCACACTGCCGCCATCACTGCCTGCCACCGCCTGCCACTGCCTGCCGCCGGCCGCCACCACTGGCGCCTGGCTCGCCTCCCCCCTGCCTCCTCCTCCGCCTCTCCGCTCCTCCTCTCCTCCTCCTCCGCGAGCCTCCAGCCCGCTCCGCCGCCACGATCCGATCCGATCCGATCCGATCCGAGCGAGAGCCGCTGACTTCTCTCTCCTCTCCTTTTTTTTCTTCTAAGTTTTTATCTCATTGATATTTTGTGTCATTTTCAACATGGTATATCTTTGCATCGTAGATCCATTTTATGCGCAGATAATATGTCAAAATGTTCGCCTCAAGAGTAGATCATTTCATCTCATTGCATCATTTTCATTTGAGCTCATCTTGATGCCCGAAATGCTGTTGGAAGAGTGCTATGTGATGTTAGTTTCTGTTTCTTAACAGAACTTGCACTTTTGTTATTTTTGCCATGATTGATGTGTGCACCCTATGAATTTGAGTCCTACATGTGTTTTGTAATATGCCATGCCATCTTTCCAGGGGTGTATGCCATGTATTTTTGTGATCTATGTGGTGACTAGCACAAGCATGCAAAGTAGGTGTCCTGATGTTGCTGATTTCAGCCCTGTTTTAGCTGATATTTGATGCCATGTTAACTTGATGATACCGAGAGATCCATGCATATTTTGAGATACTTCAGTAAGGATGTTTTGTAAAACATGTCTTGCTCTATCCATCCATGCCTTTGTTTGCAATTATGGAGTGCCATAGCTTGAGTCAATCGAGCTCTACTTTTGCTATCAAATGTTTCCTGGCAGATTGTTTACATGTTATTCAATTTTGCCTAGGTTGTTGTGGTTGATCCATGTATGCTATGTTATTGTTCTTGCCATGTATGTCTTCTATGCCATGTCTTCTTGATGTATGTATGCTTAGTTTATCATATAAGGCTCTGTAGTGAGTGCATTGAGCTTGTAAACATGCCTACTTGTTATCAGTTTTGACATGCCATGTTGCTGAATCTGTTAACTAAACTTTCAATATTGACATGGGTGTTACTATATTTTCTGATCCTTTTGGCTTATGGTCAGTAAGGGACTTTTGTTCTATGCTTTGAGTAGATTCATGCCATGCCATGTTTTGCTATTTTAAGTTCCTGTAGCATGTAGTTTTGTTGCTCTGAACATTGCAACCTGATGCTGTTTTTGCCATGTCCAGCCTGATATTTTGTGCACTTTTGCCATGCTTGTTTGAACCTGTTATGATGTGAACTAGCCGTAGCTCAGTGCTCATCTTTTGTCGAGCATCTTGTGTAGATCACTGCCATGTACTTTGTTGATACGTTTGGGTGCAGTAGCTTAATTAATTGTTGCTTGCTAAGTGGCATCATGCTGTTAATGGCAGATTTGTGCCATTCTTGTTTTGCTTGTCATTTGCAAACCGTGCATCCGATTCCGTGATCTTTATATCGATTTCAACCGAAATCATCTCATCTTTCCAGTGGCATACTTGGTTTGCCAAGTTGATGCCTGGTTCATCATTTACCTTCCGAGCGCACATACGCATTGCATATCACATCCCGCATATCATGTCATGTTTTGCATCATGTTGATTGTGCATTGCACCGTGATTTATTGTGGTTCCTTTGTTTGTGTTGTTGCTTTGGGTAGAGCCGGAGACGAGTACGTGAACGAGGAACCTGTTGAGAACGCTTACGAGGATCAAGCTTTCGACAACTCGAGAACATTGCGCAAGATGACCATACCTCAAATCACTTCTATCTTTGCTATGCTAGTTGCTCGCTTTTGCTATGCCTATGCTGCGATGCCTACCACTTGCTATATCATGCCACCCATATTGCCATGTCAGCCCCTAACCATCCTTTTCCTAGCAAACCGCTGATTGGCTATGTTACCGCTTTGCTCAGCCCTCTTATAGCGCTGTTAGTTGCAGTGAAGTGAAGTTTGTTCCTTGTTGAACATGGAGATGTTGTTCCTTTTGGAACATGTTTACTTGTTGGGGATATCACAATATATATCTGCTATAATTAATACATCTATATACTTGGTAAAGGGTGGAAGGCTCGGCCTTATGCCCGGTGTTTTGTTCCACTCTTGCCACCCTAGTTTCCGCCATACCGTGTTATGTTCCTTGATTTCGCTCTCTTACACGGTTGGGTGATTTATGGGACCCCTTGACAGTTCGCTTTGAATAAGACTCGCCCAAAGAAGGCCCAACTTTGGTTTTACCATTTGCCACCTAAGCCTTTTTCCCCGGTTTTCGCGAGCCCGAGGGTCATCTTTATTTTAACCCCCGACCAGTGCTCCTTCGAGTGTTGGTCCAAACTAGAGCCCTCATGGGCCACCACGGGGCAACTTGAGGTCTGGTTTTACTTGTAGGACTGCTCATCCGGATGTGCCTCGAGAACGAGATATGTGCAGCTCCTATCGGGATTTGTCGGCACAATCGGGCGGCTTTGCTGGTCTTGTTTTATTGCTGTCGAAATGTCTTGTAGTCCGGGATTCCGAGATTGATCGGTCTTCCCGTAGAAGGAATATCCTTCGCTGACCGTGAGAGCTTATAATGGGCTGTTGGGACACCCCGCAGGTAATATCTTTCAAAGCCGTGCCCGCGTTATGAGGCAGATGGGAATTTGTTAATGTCCGTTGTAGAAAACCCAAAGTTGACCTCAAATAAAATACACATCAATCAAGGTGTAACTGTGATGGTCTCTTCTCGCGGAGTCCGGAAGTGAACACGGTGTTGGAGTTATGTCCGACGAAGTAGTTCAGATCACTTCTTGATCGCTACTAGCTTCACGACCGTGCTTTGCTCCTCTTCTCGCTCTCTTTTGCGATGTAGCCACCATATATGCTAGTCGCTTGCTGCAGCTCCATTTTACTACTCAGTCCTTCCTATAAGTTTAAGTAGTCTTGATCTCGCGGGTGTGAGATTGCTGAGTCCCCATGACTCACAGATACTTCCAAAACAGTTGCAGGTGCCGACGATGCCAGTGCAGGTGACTCAACCGAGCTCAAGTGGAGTTCGACGAGGAACGTGGTCGTTATTATGTGTCTTTTCCTGATGATCAGAGTGGTGCCCAGCTTGGGACGATCGGGATCCGTGTAGCATTTGGGGTATCTTCTTTTATTTTGGTTCCGTAGTCGGACCTTGAGTGTACTCAATGATGGATGTTTATTTATGTATTGTGTGAAGTGGCGATCGTAAGCCAACTATGTATCTCTTTCCTTATTTATTACATGGGTTGTGTGAAGATTACCTCACTTGCTTTCATTGCTTTCAATGCGGTTATGCTCTAAGTCGTGCCTCGACACGGGAGATATAGCCGCATCGGAACGAGGGGTAAGCACAGAGCCAAAACCCAGCTTGGCCAAAACTTAAGTCATATCGATGCATATAATGGTGAATAAAAGGTACATGCGGAAGTGTGACACATGTGTTGGGCATGAAGCCCGTATAAATAAGCTTCTGTTAAAGGAGCCCCCAGGTATAATGAGCGCGGATAGTGCATCAGTTGTGTGCGAACAAGGCGCGAACAGACCCTTAAGGCTGTGAGGGAAAGGGAAGGAGAAGGAGAGAAATAAAAGACAGGTAATGTGTAAAAAATAGATAGAGGAAGGAGACGAACTCAGAGTCCGGCGCTAGGCGTAGAATCTTCGGAGACGGGCTGCGTTCCATGGGTTCGGCTCGAGTCGGTTATCTGATGCATCTCGCAGACGGTACGCTCCACCAGTCAGGACTTGGTCAATAATAAAGGGACCGTCCCATTTGGGCTTGAGTTTGTCCTTTTTCTTGTCCGGCAGGCGTAGAACTAACTCGCCATCGTTGTAAGTTTTGGCCCGTACTTCTCTGCTTTGATATCTTCGAGCCTGCTGTTGATAGAATGCGGAACGGGCTTTTGCCATGTCACGCTCCTTCTCCAAAGCATCCAAACAGTCCTGCCGATCAAGTTCGGCTTCTCTTTCTTCGTACATGCCCACGCGAGGTGAGTCATGAATTATGTCGCAGGGCAGAATCGCCTCTGCGCCGTATACCATAAAGAATGGTGTGAATCCGGTGGTGTAATTCAGCGTGGTCCGCAGCCCCCAGAGTACGAAGTCGAGCTCCTCTACCCAGTGCGTGTTAGATTCCTTGAGGGACCACACTAATCTGGGTTTGATGCCGCTCATGATTAGACCATTTGCTTGTTTGACATGACCGTTAGTTTGTGGGTGATAGACTGAAGCATAGTCGAGCTTAATGCCCATGTTTTTGCGCCAGAGTTTGACCTCGTCGGCCGTAAGGTTCGTTCCGTTATCAGTGATGATGCTGTGGGGGACGCCATAATGGTGTATGACCCCTGATATGAAGTCTATCATCGGTCCGGATTCGGCCATCTTAACAGGCTTGGCCTCTATCCATTTGATGAATTTATCCACCATGACCAGTAGGTATTTTTGCTTGTGGGTTCCCCCTTTAAGGGGTCCTACCATGTCAAGCCCCCAGGACACGAAGGGCCAGGTGATGGGTATTGTTTGGAGGGCGGTGGGTGGCATATGGCTTTGGTTAGCAAAGAGCTGGCAACCGACACATCGTTGGACTAAGTCGTGAGCATCTGCCCGGGCCGTCGGCCAGTAAAATCCTGTACGGAAGGCCTTGCTTACAAGGGCCCGGGCTGCGACGTGGTGCCCGCCGATTCCGGTATGAATTTCAGCCAGAAGATTCCGCCCTTCCTCTTCGGAGATACACCTTTGAAGGACTCCGGTGGTGCTTTTCTTATAAAGCTCTCCCTCATGGACTTTATAGGCTTTAGATCGCCGCACTATGTAGCGTGCCTCGTTTTGGTCCTCGGGAAGTTCCTACCTGGTTAGGTAGGCTAGGAATGGTTCCGTCCACGGGGCAATGACTGCCATTATCACGTGGGCTGAAGATGTTACTTCGTTGGCAGAGCCTCCAGTTGTGTCAGAATGTTTGGTGTCGGGCAGTGCGGTTGGGTCCGGGCTGTTATTTCCGGACTCCCCTTCCCATAATACGGATGGCTTGAACGAACTCTCTAAGAAGATATTTGGGGGGGCGGCATCGCGCTTTGCGCCAATGCGTGCCAAGACGTCTGCTGCCTGATTGTTTTCCCGAGCTATATGGTGAAATTTGAGCCCTTCGAACCGAGCTGACATTTTCGGATCCTTGGCATCAAAGTCTCCATTTATTTGGGATATCACGAGGTTTGAATCCCGGCGCACCTCTAGGCGTTGAATGCCCATGGAGACTGCCATCAGGAGACCATGTAGAAGGGCCTCGTATTCGGCTGCGTTGTTGGAGTCCGTATACATTATCTGGAGTACGTATTGAATCAGTATCTCCTGTTGGGGATGTCGAGCGACGCCAGCCCCAGACCAGCCAACATTTTGGAGCCGCGAAGTGCATGATCCAGTTGAATATGTGCCGTACTCTTTAGGGAGTTCGCTTCACCATTCGGTGACGAAGTCGGCCAAAACTTGCGACTTAATAGCTCGCCGTGGCTTATAGGTTATGTCGAACGGGAGGAGCTCAATGGCCCATTTGGCAATCCGCCCGTCGCGTCATGGTTGTTTATAATGTCGTTAAGAGGTACTTCGGAGGCTACTGTTATCGAACACTCTTGAAAGTAGTGTCGCAGCTTCCGGGATGCCATAAACACCGCGTATGCTATATTTTGATAATGCGGATACCGTGACTTGCATGGAGTGAGGACAGTGGACATGTAGTAAACTGGTTTTTGAAGGGGGAACTTGTGTCCGTCCGTTCCTCGTTCGACAACGACCACCGCACTTACAACTTGATGAGTTACCGCGATATATAATAGCATTTGTTCGCCCATGTTAGGTGTGGCCAGGACCGGGTTTGTTGACAATATGGCTTTTATTTCTTCAAGTCCGGCCGTGGCGGCATCCGTCCACTCGAAGTGTTCGAAGCGCCGGAGGAGGCGATAAAGGGGTAATGCCTTTTCTCCCAAGCGGGAGATAAAGCGGCTTAGAGACGCCACGCATCCAGTCAATTTTTGTATTTGTTTGAGGTCCTTTGGGATATCCAATTGTGACAGAGCTCGGATCTTGGCTAGGTTTGCTTCAATTCCTCTACCAGATACAATGAAGCCCAAGAGCTTTCCGGCTGGTACACCGAAAACGCATTTTTCCGGGTTAAGCTTGATGTCATATGTTCGGAGGTTATCGAATGTGAGCCTCAAGTCGTCTACTAGAGTTTCGACATGCTTGGTTTTGACGACCACATCATCTATGTATGCCTCCATTGTTTTGCCGATCTTGTTTGCTAGACATGTCTGAATCATGCGCTGATATGTTGCGCTGGCGTTTTTGAGCCCGAAGGGCATTGTGTTGAAGCAGAATGGGCCGTATGGGGTGATGAATGCCGTTGCGGCTTGGTCAGGCTCTGCCATCTTAATTTGATGGTAGCCGGAGTATGCTTCGAGGAAGCACAATGAATCGTATCCTGCGCTAGCGTTGATAATTTGATCGATGCGGGGGAGGGGGAAGTGATCCTTTGGGCAAGCCTTGTTGAGGTCCTTGAAATCGACGCATAAGCGCCAGGATTTGTCCTTCTTTGGTACCATCACCAGGTTTGCTAGCCAGTCCGGATGTTTTATATCTCTGATGAATCTGGCCTCCAATAGTTTGGCTTGCTCCTCTCCCATGGCTTATCTCTTAGGTTCGGAGAAACGCCGAAGAGCCTGCTTGACTAGCTTGAATCCTTTTAGGATGTTTAGGCTATGCTTTCCAGCCAGCGGTGGGATTCCCGGCATGTCCGAAGGGTGCCAGCAAAAATGTCCCAATTTTCGTAGGAATTCTCATAGTCTGGCGTCTACATCAGGGTTTAATTGCGCCCCCATGGAGGCCGTTTTTGTAGGGTCCGTTGGATGGACTTGGAATTTGACTATTTCGTCCGCCAGTTTAAAAGAGGTGGACTTGGATCTTTTATCGAATATCACGTTGTCCCTGTTCACCATGGAGCGCAGCGCAGTCAGTTCCTCGGCCGCTAGGGCTTCGGATAGTGCCTCAAGGGCCAGTGCGGCTGTCGGTGTCAAAACCGGCGGATCTCGGGTAGGGGGTCCCGAACTGTGCATCTAGGCGGATGGTAATAGGAGACAAGGGACACGATGTTTTTACCCAGGTTCAGGCCCTCTCGATGGAGGTAAAACCCTACTCCTGCTTGATTAATATTGATGATATGGGTAGTACAAGAGTGGATCTACCACGAGATCGTAGAGGCTAAACCCTAGAAGCTAGCCTATGGTATGATTGTTGTTCGCCCCACGGACTAAAACCCTCCGGTTTATATAGAAACCGAATAGGGTTAGGGTTACACAGTCGGTTACAATGGTAGGAGATCTACATATCCGTACGCTAAGCTTGCCTTCCACGCCAAGGAAAGTCCCATCCGGACACGGGACGAAGTCTTCAATCTTGTATCTTCATAGTCCAGGAGTCCGGCCAACGGCGATGGTTTGTCTATCCGGACACCCCCTAATCCAGGACTCCCTCAGTAGCCCCTGAACTAGGCTTCAATGACGACGAAGCCAGTGCGCACATTGTCTTCGGCATTGCAAGGCGGGTTCCTCCTCCGAATACTTCATAGAAGATTTTGAACACAAGGATAGTGTCCGGCTCTGCAAAACAAGTTCCACATACCACCGTAGAGAGAATAACCTTTGCACAGATCTGCTGACATATTCCGCGGCGTGACATCACACCACGGACAGGCCTTTATATTGAATCGTTTTCTGTTCCACCTCGGTCGTTTAGCGGCGGTTTCCTTGGCACGCCTTATCGAGTGGAGATCGTGCCCCTTATTCCGGGATTCCCATCAATACGGACGTGGGTAACCCAACCGCGCCATTGATTACGGCGCTTGGGAGATAAGTGAGTTTTACCAGTGGCGGGGATGCATAGCCGTCCGTCCATATAAGGGATAAGGATCCACCTTTTCACCCACGCCTTCTTCCTCCTTTACTCATCCATTTCCGCAAGACTCGAGCTCCAGCGCCCAAGTCCGCACATCCTCCTCAACCTTCTCCAGCCATGTCCGAAGGGAGGCAAGTGGATGGTCTCCTCCGTCACGGAGGGACAAGTCAAAAGCTGCGGAAGGCCGGATACTTGTCCAAAGACATCGCAGCGGCTCCCCGACGAGGCAGCCCATTCCCACCCCAGGCCCCATGAGAGGGTGGTGTTCCTCACCCACTTCCTCCATGGACTAGGTTTTCCACTTCACCCATTTGTCCGGGGCTCATGTTCTACTACGGCCTGGATTTCCACGATCTGGCCCAACTTCATCCTCAACATCTCGGCGTATCGTCAGGTGCGAGGCCTTTCTCTGCATCCAGCCCCACTTCGCTTATGGTGAAGACCTTCAATGTCAAGCCAAGGTAGTGGGCGGCCGCCAAGCAGTCGGAGGTGCCATGGTTGGCAAGATGGCCAAAGTCCTATGGCTCGAGGGCTCCTTTGTGGAGACCATAAAGGGGTGGCAATCGGGGTGGTTCTACATCACCGAGCCACGCGACTCTCAATGGGCGGCGGCCCCCGAATTCCGATCTGGCTTCCCCACACGGCTCACATCATGGAAAGAGACGGGCCTGACATGGGGTGATTCGGAAGAGCTGTCCGGACTCCAAACCTGCGTCCGAAACCTGGTGGACAAGAATCTCAAGCTTGTCAACGTAATCCAGGTGATGCTCATCCGCCGGATTCTCCCATGCCAGCAACGGGCCTTCAATTTGTGGGAGTTTGATCCGGCACAACACCGAACCTTGAGCCGGCTCTTCGACACTACGTACGAAGATGCCTGGAAGGTGCTGTTCAAGGGCACCGAAGCTCCCGCATCCGCTACCGAAGATCGCGGATTCAGCTCGCAGCGTCAAGCCAGCGAGGTAAGTTATTTTACCCTTTATGGGACTCTTTTTTCATAGTTTGACTCTATGCGGGATCTAAAACTCCCTAACCTTTGACAGGACTGGCTGAAGACGTCCGGACAGATTAACTGTCCGGCCCCCTTGCCAGAAGACCCAACGGACGCCCGATTGACGGGGCTGTTGGCTCCGGCACCTCACGTGGTGCCGGAGAAGAAGGCCAAGAAGAAGGCCACGGGAACTCGAAGGAGCTCCCGGCGCCAGGTGCTGTCGGACTCATCATCCGATGACTCTGAGGCGGAATCCTCCCCTAAGGACGAGGAGGAGGAAAAAGCCTCTCCCAGTGAGGGAGAGAAAAAGGAAGGCCGCCTGATCGGGGAGGCCGGAGGGTCCAAGAAAGGAAGGACCCTTCCTCCGGACTTCTCCACCAACGCCGCAACGACGAGGAGGAGGGCTACCAAGGCCAAGCCCCATGCGAGATCGTAAGTGTCTCGACACCGAATAGCTCATGACTTTTTATTTGTCGATAGTGTCTTCTAACGCCGAATATAACCATGTAGCCCGCCCAGGATTTAGCTCGCCGCTTCGCCGAGCGGCTCCTCGATTCGTTAGATGTGAATAGCACTTCACTTCCGACCGCCTCCTCTCCTCGTGGCGCAGACGACACCGCGGTGGAGTCCCAAAAGGCCCAGCCAGAGGAGGTGGTCTGGAGGTGCCGCAAGGCGACCTCCGGACTCGGGCACAAAGGGGCGAGACCGCAGAGGGCTCTAAGTCCGCCCCGTGTGGGACTCCGTCTCGAACCTTCAGTGGTTCCAAGTCCGACAAGCGGCCCTTCGTAAGAAGGGCAAGACTGCGACGCCGGTGACCTCCGTCCATCCGGAGGCACGGATAGCTTCTGGAGGCGCTTAACGGCGCCTCCATCGACGAGGAGCACCGCACTTATTATGAGTGTGGTGATCCAGAAAGTTCAGTCCGCCAAGAGCGGGCTGACTGAAGCTATGTGATCAGCCTTCTAACGTGGCTTTGAGGTAAGTTTAGAATATGTAAAAATATTACCGCATAGACAAGTAGCCCCTCGATGCTTAGTTCGGTGTTCGAAAGAAAAACGGACTGAGGATCTAAAAGATACACGCAGGAGTCTAACATAAGTATGTTAATATGGGAATTCAGGCTGCGCTGCCGACCTCTGCCAGACCGATCATGGAGGTCAATGCATTGAAGCAGAGCCTCGAAGGTCCGAGAACGAGCTCGGCCTTGCCAAGAAGCAGCTCGAGGACAAGGAAGGTAAGTAATACCTTATTAAAGTAATACCTTATAGAAAAGATTTGGTTGCAAAAATGACAGGACTAACGTGGGTATTGTAGGGGCCACGAACGAGGTGGCGACCCTAAAGGAAGCGTGTCCACGGCCGAAAGCAAAGCGGCCAGGAGCGCACCGAGCGAGAGAAGCAGGAGGCGCGGTGGCGGAGGTGCAGCAAGAGCTCGGCTCGTGGAAAAACACGAGAGTTTGGGCGTGACTCAAGACTCGAGAGTCCGAGCTCACCTTGGCTCTTGAGAGTGCCAAAGCCGCTAAGGCGAAGCCCAAAAAGCCCTCCGAAAATTGAATCATTAAAGAAGATAGCGGTAAGGCATTCTTTATGCAAAGCAAGCATGTGAAAGTGGATTATCTATTACTTACCCGAATCCGAGCTCTCCAGAGCATTCGCAGATCTGCCCAAGGTGTAATACGATGCTGCTGTTCTACCGCGCCAAGGAGGGAGCTCGGCGAAAAAAGGTGTTCGGTCTCGGTATCTTTGAGGCGGACATCCGTGCCCTGAGCGACCAGCTGAAGCAGCTGGTCGAGCTCCACAAGGTCGCCGAACAGGCCATGAAGGGCCTCATAATTCGGTCGTGGCCATTTGAAGCCATGCACAGGAGCTACTTGGGCTAGTGCGGTGGTGGTGGGCGCCGTCCATGGATTGAAGTCATCAAGCACTCCGCCTGCATTGAAGGTGCCTGTCGGGCCTTGCCCGTGCTAAAGTGCACTGGGGCAAGCTGGATGCTTGAGAAGCTTGTGACGGACGGGCCACGAAGGGCAAGGAGCATCGCAAGCCGAAATGTACTATGAGGGTGTCTGAAGGGTGCCCGCCTTTATAGCGGTGAATGCTCCAAAGATGTAATTTTGAATAGACTCGCATTTGTTATCCAAGACGCTGAAAACTTGTTCATATCGCTAAGCAACGCTTGTGAATTTAAAATATTACCTTACATGCGGCCGTTTATGAAATTTGAGAGATGGCAAGTCGTTGGCTTCAGCCCCATGCCACGAAAGTGCTTGGGTGTTGGGATAAACTTGAGCACTCTTGTTCCCATTCTTGGGTCCTTGAGGGAGGCGCAACGCAACAAACAAGGCAACCAGACTATAGTGCTTGAACACTCTCCTTAGCCATAGAATTCTATAATTTTAAATTTGTGAAGCCCCTAGTATTCGGAAGACCGAGTTCGGGCGCTATCCACGCCTTGGCGGACAATGCCGACTCCTCGCTCTAAGCGGCATAAGTATTTAAGGACCCAAAAACCTCTTGAATAGCGATCGCTCCGCCCTATCATGACGGTCAGTTTAGCTTTCTCCAGAGGTGCTCAACCCAGCTCAGCTGGGCACAATCGCAGTGGTTCTCCCAGCTACCTTAGCCGATATAACGGAACGTAAGGTACCAAAACATGGGAGCCGGCAAACCCAACTATTGACCCAAGACATGATTGAGCCAATGCATATAATGCTATAAGTTTGGGGTGCCGCACTTGTGAAAGTGTTCGGACTTATCACACCATATTTTTGGGGTACTTAAGCCCTGGTGTATTGGCCGTACCAAAGTATCTGGGTGCAACATGTCATGAATGAACATATATATAGGTAAAGAAAGGAGTGCAATAATAGGCAAAAGCTATGTATTGTTTATTCAAAAGGTACGCAATGAAAGCGAGCGATACAAATAGTCACGATAAGCAAGGGATGGGACTATTTAACATGTCCCCCTCCAGGGGTAAGCTGCGAGGATGGTATGTAAAACAGGTATAATGCTCGTAGTAGAGACCACTGGACACGCAACGAACTTTCGCTTCCCTGGCTGTTGCATCGTGAGTTCGGCAATTCTAGTGCCGAACAGGGCTTCTAAAAACGGAGTCCCGAAAGTAAGAGAAAAGAAGAAAGAAAAGAATGACACAATCGGGGCCCACAGTGCGGTTGAGCCGCGTGCAGGCGTGCCGTGGTCGTGCCCCTCCCTTATGCCCATGGTATCTCCAGAGTGTAGTTATATACGCGTAGTATCGGGCTTCGCCATTTCGCGAGGGCTGGGGTTGGGGCGGATTACTACGCGCGGCTCGGATCGTGCAGGCGGTCTTGTTGTAGATTACAGGGCGCTTTGCGGTGCCCGGACGTTTAGTAGCGGACTCGAGAATTGCTGTGAGAGGCTGCTTTGCACCTCCGACGCGAGGGCCGCCGTATGCTCCTCCGTTCGGAGAGAGCGTTCGGTGTTTCCATTGACCGTGATTACTCCTCGAGGGCCTGGCATCTTGAGCTTGAGGTATGCGTAGTGCGGCACCGCATTGAACTTTGCAAATGCGGTTCGTCCAAGCAGTGTGTGATAGCCGCTGCGAACGGGACTTTGTCGAAGATTAACTCTTCGCTCGAAGTTATCCGGGATCGAAGACCACTTCGAGTGTAATCGAGCCTGTACAATTGGCCTCTACACCTGGTATGGCGCCTTTAAAGGTCGTCTTTGTGGGTTTAATCCTTGAGGGTCTATGCCCATTTTGCGACCGTATCCCGATAGAGCAGGTTCAGGCTGCTACCGCCATCCATCAGGACTCTTGTGAGGTGAAATCCGTCGATGATTGGGTCAAGAACCAATGCGGCGAATCCGCCGTGGCGTATGCTAGTGGGGTGGTCCCTTCGATCAAAGGTGATCGGGCAGGAGGACCATGGGTTGAACTTCGGGGCGACTGGCTCCATCGCATATACGTCTCTTAGTGCACGCTTCCGCTCCCTTTTGGGTATGTGGGTTGCGTATATGATGTTCACCATCCGCACTTGGGGGGGGGGGGAAGCCCTTCTGTCCTCTATTGTTCGGCGGCCGGGGCTCCTCCTCGTCATCGCTATGCAGCCCCTTGTCATTGAGTTCAGCATTTAACTTGCCTGCCTGTTTGAAAACCCAACAATCTCTGTTGGTGTGGTTGGCTGGTTTTTCGGGGGTGCCATGTATTTGGCATGAGCGATCGAGTATTCGGTCCAGATTGGACGGGCCCTGAGTATTTCTTTTTAACGGCTTTTTCCGCTGACCGGGTTTAGAGCCTCCGAATCCGGCATTGACTGCCGTATCTTCAGCATTATTGCCGTTAATGCGGCGCTTGTGCTTGTTGCGACGCGACTTGCCATTATTGTCCTTGGTATCCGAACTACCAAGGTTTTTGGTCAAGTTGTTGCTAAGAGCTAGCAGCTGTCCTCTCCCACGCAAAAGCGGGTCATGAGTGTTGTGAGGGCTGCCATGGATTTCGGCTTTTCTTGTCCTAGGTGCCGGGCAAGCCACTCGTCGCGAATGTTATGTTTGAAGGCTGCAAGGGCCTCTGCATCCGGACAGACAACGATTTGATTTTTCTTGGTTAGGAACCATGTCCACAATTATGCGGCGATTCTTCCGGCTGCTGAATTATGTGGCTGAGGTCATCGGCGTCGGTGGTCGCTTTATACGTGCCACAGAAGTTATCAAGGAATGCGGCTTCGGGTCCTCCCAACAACCAATTGATTCTCTTGGCAGCTGTTAAGCCAATGCCGAGCTGGTCCTTTAAGCTTGAGTGGGAGGTATTTGATGGCGTGTAGATCATCACCAAGGGCCATGTGGATATGGAAGAGGTAGTCCTCGATCCAAACCGCAGGATCTGTTGTGCCATCGTATGATTCGATGTTTACGGGTTTGAAAACCTCGGGGATTTGATGATCCATCACTTCGTCGTGAAGCATAGTGGGTGTCTTGGTGCCTCAGATTGAGCTATATCATGACGCAGCTCAAATGAGCTTTGTTCATCGTGTTCGCCCGCCGAATTGTTGTATCCGGCGTGGCGGTTATTGTTGCGTGTCGTGGGGTGCCCACGCGATCCGTAGATCGATCTTGTTTGCCTTGCCTTGTCCTCAATATGTCTCGCAGTCCGCGCGTTTCCCCGTGCCTTGGTACTTTTCGAGTGGCGCCTGAGTGCGGCTTGAATGGAGGGTCTAGAGGCCTCTCTCGTCGCGACCACGGGTGGCCAGTCGGCCGTATCATCTTGTTGGTGATGTAGGTTTGGGTGCTGCTTCCTCTAATTGGGGTAGCAGCTGCGTTTCAGGTATCTCTTGGAGGGCGTTCGAGTTCGTGCTCTTCAGTGCAAGGACTTCAGTCCATCTGTCGACTAGCAAGTCTTGGTCAGCTCTAAGTCTGCTGCTGCTTTTTCTTGAGGCTGCTTGCCGTGGCCATAAGCCTGCGTTTGAAACGCTCCTGTTCGGCGGGATCCTCAGCCACGACAAATTAAGTAAATCGTCGAGGCTTGCCTCATCTTCGGAGGAGGCATATAATTATCGTCCTCCACCTCCATATCTGCCGCTCCGCCTGGCTTCTATCATGAGGGCTGGCTTCTCCTCCTCACCGTGCTGAACTCGATGGAGGGGTTGTCTCCTCCGACTGTTCCCATCTTTTGGGATGTCCATGGTGTTATTATCTCCGTGCCGGAATCACCGTCTTTCCACTCGTCGCTGTGGCGGGATTTAGAGCGCGGCTACAAAGTGGGTGGTGGGTGGGCGCTTCGACGCCGTAGTCGCCAGGGCTGGGCTGTTTCTGTCACCAAAGGAGGGAAAGATCATCCTCCGCGCCAATTGTCCCATCGTCGCTCCCATCTTTTGGGATGTCCACCATGTATATGTCGTATGGCGAGGTGGCCTGTGTCTGACCTCGAGGGCCTTTGTTCGGTGGCGGAGCCTAGATCGTGCCCATCGAGGCAGCAATGTAAGCGCTTAGGCGTGGCTCGAATCCGTCGAAGATCAAGTCTCCAGCGTGATGTCGGCCATGTAGTTCAAACTCCCAAACCTGACCTTGATGGCGGGGCGTAGCTTCGATCTGCTCGGATGGCCAGAGTGAATTGGCCATGATTGCAAAACCGCCGAATACAAAAGATCTGTCCGGGAAAAAAGTCTCACCACGGACCACGTCGTTGTTGATGATCTGGAGCCATCGGGCCTAAAGATGGCGACAGGAACTCTCAATGAAAGCACCAATGTCGATTGTCCAAAACCGCGGATCTCGGGTAGGGGTCTGAATCCGCGTCTAGGCGGATGGTAACAGAGACAAGGGACACGATGTTTTACCTGAGTTGGGCCCTCTCGATGGAGGTAAACCCTACTCCTGCTTGATTAATATTGATGATATGGGTAGTACAAGAGTGGATCTACCACGAGATCGGGAGGCTAAACCCTAGAAGCTAGTCTATGGTATGATTGTTGTTAGTCCTCTGGACTAAAACCCTCCGGTTTATATAGACACCAGATAGGGTTAGGGATACACGTCGGTTACAATGGTAGGAGATCTACATATCCATTATTGCTGCTTGCCTTCCACGCTAAGGAAAGTCCCATTCGGACATGGGACGAAGTCTTCAATCTTGTATCTTCATAGTCCAGGAGTCCGGCCAACGGTGATAGTTCGGCTATCCGGACACCCCCTAATTTAGGACACCCTCAGCGGCTGTCTTATTTTCGGCGCGGAGTGCTATGTCCGGGTCACTAGCAAGAGTGATGATTCCGCTGGGCCCGGCATTTTGAGCTTCATGTACCCGTAATGGGGTATTGCTTGAAAATTGTGAATGCCTCTCGCCCTAATAGAGCGTGGTATCCGCTCTTGAACGGGCCACTTGGAACGTGACCTCCTCGACCTGTAATTATCCGGCGTGCGTAACACCACATCCAAAGGTGATTTTTCCTGACAAAGATGCTTCCCGACCGGGATTATTCCTCTAAAGGTTGTGCTACTTTAATGCGGCTCCGGTCTATTTCCATTTTCAAAGGGTTTCGTCGTAAATGAGGTTCAATCTGCTGCCACCGTCCATGAGTACCTTTGGTAAGACGAAAAGCCGCCCACTATTGGACTACGGACCAATGCGGTTGGTGCTCGGGCTGTTCGGAATTTAGGTTCATCACGGGCATTAAAGGTAATAGTCGGTTACCCATGGGTTTATCGTTGCTACTTGGTAGACTTTACAAGGCTGCAGAGTGTTCGCTTCCAGATATTATTTGATGCTAAAGTCTCAAGACTGTTAATACCGTGCATCGGGTATCCCGGCCGGTGCTCGTGGATCGGGGTTAGAAGCTCTTCGCCACTTTTGGCCACTCTGCCTGAGTATCCAACATGCTCTAAGGCTATGAGTTGGTGTGGTGCCCTCCGCATTATGAATTTTACAGGTCCGAGGAGTCCTGATTAGGGGGTGTCCGGATAGCCGAACTATCACCGCTGGCCGGACTCTGGACTATGAAGATACAAGATTGAAGACTTCGCCCCGGTCCGGATGGGACTTTCCTTGGCGTGAAGGCAAGCTTGGCGATACAGTATATGTAGATCTCCTACCATTGTAACCGACTCAGGTAACCCTAACCCTATCCGTGTCTATATGAACCGGAGGGTTTTAGTCCGAGGATCTAACAACAATCATACCATAGGCTAGCTTCTAGGTTTAGCCTCTCTCGATCTCGTGGTAGATCTACTCTTGTACTACCCATATCATCAATATTAATCAAGAAGGAGTAGGGTTTTACCTCCATCGAGAGGGCCCAACTGGGTAAAACATCGTGTCCCTTGTCTCCTCGTTACCATCCGCCTAGACGCACAGTTCGGGACCCCTACCCGAGATCCACCGGTTTGACGCCGACATTGATGCTTTCATTGAGAGTACCTCTGTCACTGTCATCTTTAGGCCCGATGGCTCCTTCGATCATCAACAACGACGTGGTCCAGGTGAGACTTTTCCCCGACAGATCTTCAGATTCGGCGGCTTTGCATCGGGCCAATTCACTTGGCCATCCGAGCAGATCGAAGCTACGCCCGGCCATCAGGTCAGGTTTGGGAGTTTGAACTACACGGCCGACATCCGCAGAGACTGGATCTTCGACGGATTCGAGCCAAAGCCAAGCGCCACCAGACTGCCTCGACGGGCACGATCTAGCTCGTCACCGGTCAAGGTTCTCGAGGCCGCACTCAGCGTCCTCTCCGACCCTTAGCTCGAGCCGACCACGATCGAGGACGCAGTGGTTGGACACCGCCTCGGGGCTACGATCTCACGGCGATTGAGCCGAACTCCATCCCTGTCCTTATGAAGACCGTGACTCAAGGCGCCAGACTCTCCTCCGACTAACCCTCCACTCGCTCGCCAATCGAATCCAATTGGGCGCCAAGTTATGGAGTTCACTCGCCATGGACATCTTTTCAAGACTCGCCCCTTTGGCGACATCCTGAATTCACTAAAGTCTCTCTTTATCATGAGAGCCCTGGCCGGACTTCTCGTCAGAAGGTTGGGATGCGGACGATTTAAGAAATTCAACGCCCACCCACCGCCCACTTTGTAGCCACTGTCGAAAGCTTAAACGACGTGCTCGATTTCGACCAAGACATCGACTATATGGACGATTTATGTAGAGATAACCATGAACCAGCACCTATAGGATATCGGACAGCCACCTCATCCCACGATGTACACATGGTGGATACACCTAAAGGAAGTGACGACGAGGAACAACGGACGCTACGAAGGATAAATCCTCGAAGCAGCCAAACGGCAACGTAAATGCCGCACCAAGTCCTACCGACAAAGACGGTAGCCACATGCACTCCAGCCATAGAGCAGGGCTAACCGTGGACGATTTAACATGCTATCGAAAGCAATCGTCCAACAGGACAACTTGATAAACAACCCGTCCCCGGCGAAGATAATAGTCCGGACGATCTCACGGACAAATTGTTGGAGCAGAAGAACCTCCACAAAAGGCTGCCGCCACCGCTGCTGAGCCCAAAAAGCAGTAAGTGAAGCTCAAAACAGCGGAAGATGCACTCAGAATCAGATGGAGCAAAGTACTCAACACCGAAGAGAAATACGCGACAACCGCCAAACAAAGAGCTACCCAAGCGCAAATTACGCCCGAATTGGGAGGAGGCCGAGAGCCCTCGCAATCAAAGAACAAAGAGGCCGCCTGGTCGGATAGACGACCACATGGCAAACATGGAGCGCAAGCGGCGCCAAGCACACAAGCCGGCACGCCGATCCGCATAAGGATTCAGATCAAAAGGATGGCCCAGCTTAGGTCCATCTATGGGCCGAGAAAGCAAGCTCTTCCAAGCAATGCAACACGCCAAATATCCAACATCACGGCACACCCAAATATAGGGGTGCCGACACCCCGTGTTTCACCGATGAGGTGCTGGATCACGAATTCCAGCCGATTCAAACCCGTAAACATAGAGGCATACGACGGAACAATGACTTCGAGTCTGGATTGAGGATTACATCTCCACATACACATGGCTAGAGGAGATGATCTCCACGCCATAAAATACTTACCCTCAAGCTCAAAGGGCCAGCCCGCATTGGCTCAAAAGCCTCACCGAAAATACCATTGAAGTTGGGAAGAGCTCGAGGATGCTTTTCGAAAATTTTCGAGGGACTTATGTCCGCCTCCGATGCGCATTTATTTAAGTCACATAACTCAACAACCCGAGAGTCAGCCCGCAAATTTGGAACAGGTTCTCATCAAAAGAACCAAATAGTCGATCGTCCGGACGCCAAGCCTTAGCAGCTTTCAAACACAACGTCCGAGACGAATGGCTCGCTGCACACCTCGCCAGAGAAGCCGAGAACAATGGCTGCATTAATAAGTTTCATGACCCGCTTTTATGCTGGAGAGGATAGTTGGTTGGCAAGATGCAATACCAGCGACCCAAGTACATCCAAGTCGTGGATGGAATGGAAAACCACGACACAAAGCAAGGACCAAAGCACGGACAAAGGAAACAACCCAAGAGCACGGCAGCCAACGCCGATTCAAGCTCCCCAGAATCATAAAAACTGCCCTCAAGGACAACAAATGATGAGCTATCCAACCTAAACAAAATCTTGGACAAAATATGCCAAATCCACAAGACTCCTGGAAGCCTGCAAACCATACCCACAGAGATTGTTGTCTTCAAGCAGTCCGCAAACTCAATGTCGAACACAAGGCTCGACACACCAAGCGAGGACGATGACGAACCCCACAAGCAGAGCAGCACCGAAAACAAAAGAATTTCCCACCAAAAGTCAAAACAGTGAACTCACTTCAAGTGACAAAGGAAAACAGAGCGCGCCTATAGAAACACGCGCCGCATGGTCTATCCCAGCAGAGTCCCAACGATGGTTGTCAAACCAATCACCTTCGATCATCGTGACTATTCTAGAAGTATCCGAACGCAGGATGGACTGCCTTGATATTAGATCCTATAATCGACGGAACTCCAATTTACACAAGTCCTAATGGACGGAGGTAGCGCATCTAAACCTGCTATATCAGAGACAATCCGCAAAATGGGGATAGACCCAACCAAAATTCGCCATAGCAACACCTCCTTCAAAGGGGTAATGCCAGGCCTATATGCCCATTGTACGGGCTCCCTACGCTAGAAGTTGTGTTCGATCATCCGACAACTTCCGCCGTAAAAGTTAACCTTCCACATCACCCCATTCAAGTAGCTATCAAGCACTACCGGGACACGAAGCTTTCGCTTTTAACGCAATACCGCATTATGCATCTCTTACACTTAAAATGCCCGTCCACGCGCATCATCTCATTAAAAGGGAATATCAAGTGTTACTCGAGCATGGAAGAACGGAGACTGCCTTGACAGCCCCACACTAATCCGCCCGCTAATCAAAGCACCTGAATAGGTCATTCGGACTCTGGACATGGCTAGAGGAGTCCGCGTAGAACATATAAACGCTTACTAGCGCATACCCTCGCATAAGGGCTGCACGATGTACAACAAGAGACAATAAAGCTCAATTTTATTCACTTTTCGAACTGCATCTGTTTATTTAATATAAAGTACATTTTTCGCATGATCCTTTTTTCTTTTCAACTAAGTTCTTCTTTTACAGATGAACACCGTGCTACACCCGGCCCATGATACGCACAACGGAGACACAGCGCAGACGCGCAGAGGGACACGCTGCAAGGATTCTTTTCAGATTAAGACCCCGCGTAAACCTTTTTTACCGCCTCTTGTTGATACACATCCCCGGTTTTGGCTATAACCGAGGAGGAGGCTATGCTGGCATCGGCCGCACCAATTCTTTGCACGCATCTGACACACAGGGCTTAGGCATTATTCTCGCCTGCTTTCATAAAGACCAATACCTTAGGGAGTGTTCGCCGCCTCGAGTTAGGGCCTTATATGCATCAGTCTCAATCATGTCTTTGGTCAAATGTTGGGTTTGCTCGCTCCTGTGTTTTGCTGCCTTACGCCCGCTTCTATCGCTAACGCTGCACCAGGAGAACTATCACGACAGTGCCCCGTTCGCCAGTGAGCACCTCAGAGAGAAGCCGAAAACTGATCGCATGATATAGCGTGAGACTGGTCAACCACTGATGACCCAACCGAAATGTTTAGAATTTCTCAGATTGACGAAGGACCGCTTCCGTCGTGCACATACACGCCTCAATTCGGAGAGCGCTGGTGCCCCTAGGGCTATATAGTAGCCCCACCATCGAACTCCTATGGCTAAGTGAAAGTGATAAAGCATTATAGTATGCTTGCCTAGTTTGCTACGCTATCACCTCCTTTACGTGACCAAGACGTTGGATTATGTGAAAATGCGCTTTTTAGTACACACCCGCATTAACAATGTGCGGGGGTGGGGTCAAGACTCGCCATCTTTCAAAGTTATATACACATATACATCAACGTCAAGACAGAGGTGTTTTAATACTTGAACGCACAAGTATAAAAAGCTCTTATATTATATTGAAACATTGTTTTCACAAATCATACATGTCATTTAAACATAATATCCTTCGAGCATCGCTGCCTCTATTAAACGAGCGCCCGCAGACTTCCTCAAAATAGTGCTCGGCAGTACTCAACTTCTGTCCAATCTTGGGATGCAACGCCGGGCCTTCATCTCCGCCCAAGATGTCTTGACACGGCAAGAGCCATCCGCGCACCTCTATGCATGCTGACCGCTTCATTGCATCGATATGCACCGCACCAAGGAACTGCTGCACCAAGCCAAAATAATTCTTCGCTCAGCCTTTTCGCCACAAATGAGTCACGACAGCCTTCATGGCAAGTCCGACAACCTATTCAGCTCAGCCCATTCGCCAAACGATCGTTAATGAAAGTGGACGCCCGACTATGGAATCGCACCAAAAAGCTCTTCCATTCTGTGATCCTTTCGACTCGGAAGTGTTCGGTTGCCTCATGCAGACTCGCCGCCAAGTCCAGATAAGCATCCTCCGCGACCCCACAGCCGTCCAATTGAGCGCACTCTAGGATCCGTGAATTTCTCCGCAATGTAAAGGGCTTTCCACCGCAATATCTCCGCCCGACGAGTCCTCCTTCATAGCTCTCATTGCAGAGCGAGTATCCTTGGCCTTGTGGCGGCCTTTTTCAGTGTCCTCTTGTTTCGCCGATCTTCTTTTTCAAGAAGCTCAAGAACGGTCAAGAGTATTCTTCAATTTTATGGCCATCTTGGCCATTTCTTTCTTTGCTTCGGCAAGGAGCAGCCTGTTCGCTTTTATCTCGCGTGCTACGCTTTTAGAGCAGTCACATCACTTTTTTCTCGCTTGCTCCTTGGCTTGGGCGTAGCTCCTACCAAGGCTCTCCATAGCAGCGGCACCATCTGCATTAAGCATACATGTTGTAAGGCATGGGCGCTAAGCTCCCTTACTAGGTGTCCGCGGAGAAGTTGCATACCTTGTGACTCGCTGCCGCTATTAACAAGCCTGATGTCCGTGATCCGCCACGCCAAGTTGCCGCCTCAGCTCGCAATTCATCAGTCCGCTAGCCACCGACGCTTCGCCACCTACATAGGAATAGCGATATTATACTGGGGTTATGATCCTTGGTGTGCCATCATTTTTGACACCGCACCAAGTCTCGGGGGCTACTATCTATACAGGCACATTTTATATGCAAAACTGTCGAAGGTACATCATTTTATGCATCTTCAAAACCCGCCAAGAACTTACGATGGCTTCATGCAATCCGCCTCGATGGATGAAATCTTTCAATCACCGTACTCATTAACGTGACGGTGATCTTCCGAGATAGACGCCGCCGAGCAGATCCTTCAGCTCCGACAGACACCCGCTGGTGCCGGACTCGTCCGTGGCCTTTTTTCAAGGCCGACACGGAGGGCTTTGAGGGGACATACGGCTGTCTTCGGCCCCGCCGGATTTGGAGAAGCTCCAACGCGACGACACCTCGTGGTCGCCCACCTCGCATAACGGTACGGCAGGCGGAGGCGTTTCGCTTCCATCATCTCCTCCAGACAAGATCCTCAAGACGAAGCTCACTGTGAAGGGCTGAGATCCGAACTACAAGGTAAACTTCGTTACCTTCGTAAATAAAACGGGATGTCTCTCTTAAAAAAAATGCCCCTTTACTTACGGCTCACTGGAGGACTGATCTCCTTGGGGAAATAGTGCCGGGCATCTCCCGCAGCAGACCTCCGTGAAGATTTCTTCCCGCTTCAAGGCTTTGGTCTCGGATCTTCGGTTGTCCTCTTTCTCCCTTGAAGGGAGGGATTTCGATCCCCTTTCTTGATAGCCTCCTTCACGAGGTAGTAGTTCCTTTGTTCCCCTTCGCTTTCTTCAAAAGGCACAGCCTCTAGCATCCTGGTTAATACAGATCCGCGTGGTCTCGTGGAGGGGGCGGACACCGATCGTTTTGCTTTTGCTATCCACTCTTGTTTAAAGGATAGCTTTTATAAGGGCAAGTGTATGATAAATATGCGGATAGCATGTCCGGTAGGACTACTTACTTGAGTATTCAAGGACAGCAGCTCAGAATCATGGCCTCTGCTAAGTCCTGGACATTATTGCTTGTGATCCAAGAACAGTTGGTACATCTCCATGAATGTTGGAGAGCTCATGGTCCCTCCGGATTAAACTCCCAAAGGCGGAGGGGCGACGCTTGTAGGGCAAGGTACGCATTTAATCAACATGACCTGCGCTTACTACTACTCAGATTGATCTCTCTCTCTCGGAGGTCTCAATACGGCCCTGCAACAGTAGGTACGCCCTGGACGGTCCTCTGCCGAGCCCTTTATTGACCCCATGACGCCCGGCCGCAGTTGGAGGACCCGAGCGGAAGGCAGTTGGCGCCCTATTTGGTGCCCCGGGAGCGGTGATATAAAACCACCTCAAGGCTATAAATTGAGCTCCTTCTGAAAAGAGCCCTGGCCATGGAGCGCCTGCATTCTTGCTTATAACAGCCCCTCCGCACTCTGCCTCGATGCCCTTGATCATCTTCGCCCACTTTGAAGGTCTTGAGCCACAATCCGGCGTGAGGGGTAATGCGGAGGAAGGCTTCACATACGACAATGAACGATTTAGATGTGGAGGATGGACTGGATCCAAGTCATGGAATTCCAGCCCATAATAAAACATGAGCCCTCACAAAGGGGTCCGCGGAAGCCTAAACTCAAGGAAGTGAGACACGAATACCACGCCTCACCAGGCTCGGAGTGGGAATAACCTGCCCTTGGGCAGCAGCCTATGCGATTTCTCACGGTTAGATACTCGGCGCTCTCGCCTTTAGCACATCTTCTTCCGCGATGTGAGGAAGACATCCACCGCCGCAGGTCGGAGCCGACATCGCTGAAGGTCCGCGCCTAAATCTGGAGCTTTGGGTGTTGGAACTCGAGGCGAGGGGCGGATTCGATTGAGATTGAAAGAAAGGAGCGGGCCTTGGTCTCAAGTATAAAGAGGTTGAATACCAAGAGCCTCCCTGCGGACCGCTCGACTTGCCTTCGATGGAGGAGGCGTGCTAACGGGCACGACAAGGTTACCCATGCCCGTATTGATGAGAATCCCGGATAAGGGCATGATCTCCGCTGATAAGACGTGCAAAGGAAACCGCCGCTAACCGCTTGAGGTGGAACAGTAAAACGATTCGTATAAAGCGCCTGGGCCGTGGTGTGATGTCATGCCGCTGAATACGCCGATCTGTGCAAAGGTTATTCTCTCTACGGTGGTATGTGGAACTTGTTTTGCAGAGCCGACACTATCCTTGTGTTCAAAATCTTCTATGAAGCTTTCGAGGAGGAACCCGCTTTGCAATGCCGAAGACAATATGCGCTACCGACTCGCCATTGAAGCCTGGTTCATGGCCACCGAGGAGTCCTGGATTAGGGGTGTCCGGATAGCCAAACTATCACCGCTGACCGGACTCGGACTATGAAGATACAAGATTGAAGACTTCGCCCCGTGTCCGATGGGACTTTTCTTGGCGTGGAAGGCAAGCTTTACGATGACACGGATATGTAGATCTCCTACCATTGTAACCGATTCAGGTAACCCTAACCCTATCTCGTGTCTATATAAACCGGAGGGTTTTAGTTCGAGGACTAACAACAATCATACCATAGGCTAGCTTCTAGGGTTTAGCCTTCGATCTCGTGGTAGATCTACTCTTGTACTACCCATATCATCAATATTAATCAAGTGAGCAGTGTTTTTACCTCC
>JAHIAM010004120.1:0-55399 GCA_021605205.1 Aegilops longissima | reverse complement strand
TAGGAGTTGATTGAGCCATGTTTGTGATTCCTACCATGCTATGCTTGCTATGCTTAGAGTTGTGTCAGTCCGGCTCATCGGGATGATGAACTGGAGTGAAAGGTTGTGTTGGTTCGAGAGTGAAAGTGTTGAACACGATTTGGTAAAGGTATCGATGAGAGGCCATGTAGGAGTACATGGTGGGTTGTTTCATTGAAGCGAACTTAAGAACTGAGATCTGTGTTTGTGATCCATGAACTAGCTACTACCACACATTGGGATCCTTAATTGACCCTCTCGGCTTCTTAACCACCCCTGCTCATAGTCCGGGAGTTGCAAGTAGTTTCGTGTTTGTAGCATGTCAATGGCCACGCAACGCTGACCTTAGGGGTGGGTTGTGTTGCGGTAGGCACTGTGGGTCGTGTACCGAAAGTGCCGCTTGGTATCTCGGGAACCCTGCACACATCGTTCGGGCTGTATGGGAAACCTCGGCGGACTCCTCATGGATGGAACCCGAATAGGCGATAAACCTGGACTAGGGACTTGAGTGTTTAGGTAGGCTGAGGCCGACACCCACGCTGGGCTTCCGCTGAAGGTTGCAGTACATGTCGTAAACGATTTATAAGTGGTGAGAGCGTGTGAAGAAGTATACCCTGCAGGTTAAATATGATCTATTCAATAGCCGTGTCCACGGAGAAGGACTTCGGTTACCTATATCAGTTCATAGACAAGTAAATGGATACTACTAAAAGCCTCAAGATAAGTGTGAGTATCGTGGATGGCCTTCTCGGGGATGACGAGAGAGGATCCACGGTGGAGTATTGTGATGGTGATTAGTGGACTGCGTGCGACAAAATGCTTTACAAAGTGTGTCACGAGGATAGCTTAGCCAAGAGTCAAAGCTGGCTTGCTGCAAATAACTCCACCTCCTTCTTGAGAATGTGCATGTATGATAGGATTCTGTGGTAAGACTTCTGAGTACTTTTGTACTCATGTTTGCTTAATCAATATTTTTCAGAGGACTATACTACCCTCCGACGGATTCTATGTAGATGTTGACTTCGATTTAGTAAGCTAGCCACCTGTGTGGCATCTAAGACTTGTGAAGGGCCATTGTAGATAGAAAGGCTCCAACAAGCTTTCTTTCTTTCTAGAGTCGTGACTCAGACTAATTTGCTTCCGCATGTGCTTGTATGATTGTATGACTTGAGTGTTGGGTCATGTGACCCCTACCTGTATGAATATGTTATGTATGGCTCCTCGGAGCCTCTTAAATAAAGTACTTGAGTTGTAGAGTTTTGTTGTGATGCCTTGTTGTATTTACTCATATCGGGCATAATGCGTGTATGATTGAAATGCTTGGTATGAGTGGGATCCGACAATCTAGTTGTTTATCCTTGGCAGCCTCTCATATGGGGAAATGTAGTCTCGTGCTTCTGAGCGATAGTAGTCCGCTACAGCCCGGTTCACCGGAGTCCCTGCTAGCCCAAAGACTACTGCTTGGACACTTGATCGGCCGGCATGTGATTCATTTCTGCTCCTATGTCTGTCCCTTCGGGAAATGTCACGGTGATACTTGAGTCCTGCTTAGCCTGCTACAGCCCGGGATACCGGAGTCCTCATAGCCCAGTGCTACAGCCCGAGTTCATACGTTGATGACCGACATGCTCAAGTGTTTCATGTATGCCCGTCCCCATAGGTTAGTGCCGCTTTGGGTTCACGACTAGCCATGTCGGCCCGGTTCTTTGTCATGTGGATGCTAGCGACACTATCATATACGTGAGCCAAAAGACGCAAACGGTCCGGGCCATGGTAAGGCGACACCCGTGGGAATACCGTGCGTGAGGCCGCAAAGTGATATGAGGTGTTACCAGCTAGGTCGATGTGACTTGGAATCGGGGTCCTGACACTTTTTCGCTCTCTTGCCTCAATTTCTCTCGCGCAAGTCTCGCGAGGGAGCAGCGCGGGCAACCTCGTGAGTGTTTTCTGCCCTGGTCGTTTGAAGCTTTCCTATCCAGGTCCACTATGGGAGCACCCCCCCCCCCCGGTCCGAGCCCCACGGGCATCGCGACACGGACACAAGGCCTGGGTCAGTCGCCTCCACAACCGAGGCCAGAAGTTACCCCTCCTGACTAATCCTTGCAGGACATGAAGCGTTCGACGAGGCCTCGGCCTCGGGAGGCGAAGACCGCGACAAGTCCCCCCGAGCTAAGTAAATCCTGCACGCGGGCATGCGGCACGAAAGCACAGCACAGAAATAGCGGAAACAACATGATAATTAACACCAACAGTTCAGCACACCCCCACGGGGCCCTACACTACTTGCTATTTGCGCAGGGAAGGGAGAAAAACAAAATAGGCACGACTTGCTCGGCGCCAACTCGCGGAGAAGGCTCGCACTGCCTCTGGAGCTCGGTCAGACTCCACCTCGCGCTTCACCGAGGTGCGACGGCGGGCTGGCCCGCTACCTCCCTCCAGGCGGGCGCGACGGCACGGGGGCTGGTCGCGGCCACCGCTGGAGGAGCTATTGTTCGAAGGGGAGCTGCCGAAGCTCGACGAGCCCCGAGCGCTGCCGACCACGTGCCTGTAGTCATCTTCATCCCGATCAACGCCGGGGCTGGGTCCACGGCCGCGGTCATCGTCTTCGGGGCAGCACCCGGCACGGCGACCGTCTTCTCCGAACACTCTCACGTAGAGGGTGGCATCGCCATCGAACTTCAAGTGCAGGGTGCACCGCCGGCTCAGGCCACGCGCGCGGGCAAACGTTTGCCAGCCACGGGTCAGGGCCACATTCTCGATGGCGGAGACCTCTAGCAAAACCCAGGAGGCCTTGCTGCAACAACCGTCAGCCTGAAACCAGAGGCCTCCTGGAGCACCGGCCGGAAGATAACCGACAAAGAAGCGGGGAAGCTGGAGCCAGGTGCTGGTCGGCTCCACCGACCACACGACGAACTCCGACAGCACCTCTACCGAGTGGAAGCGCGGCCTAGGGGGCCGTGCAGTCACAACGCGCCCCCATCGACAACTTGGCGCCCATCGCCGTGCAAGGGATCGCCTCCACGACCGCGGGAAGCCACTACGGGAGCCACAGGATGCTTGCGAAGACGGCCTCGGCCGCGCTTGGCCGGGGGAGAGTCAGGCCCAACCTGGCGGGCCTTTCCCTTCTACGCGGCCGAGAATCTCTTCGGCGGAGCCATGGAGAGAAAGGAGTAGCAATAGGAGATGGAAAGGAAGGGCTTGCGCCATTCCGTACTTATAGCCGGAGGAGGCCAACCGTCGGCCTCCACGTTCACAGGTAATCATGACCCATTTCTGCGTGCAGGGACTTGTCAAGTCATGCAGCTGCCTAGGGATCGTGGGGAAGTGGAGACGCCCATGACCAGTCAATCGCCACGTGGCGCCCAAGGCCGCAGGCTGTTGGGGCCCGCGGCGCTTCGCACTTACCCCTTCGCTTCTCTACTAAGCCAAGTCCGGGCGCGCCTTGGGCCCGGGGGCTACTCGGTGTTCAGGAACGGGGTCCCTGACTTGCTCTTGCTATGGCCTGCGGGCGTGGCTCAAGTGGGGGCCCAAGGTGGCCCACCTTCATCAGCTCAAGCTCAAGACCCTTGCGAGGCCAAGCCTCATGAGGCGGGGACGGCAGAACCTTCCTCGGGAGCAGCCTCGTCGAGGCAGGCTCATGAGGAGGCAGAGATCAAGGCAGGGTACCTCACGAGGGTGCCCGTGGACGCAGCCATGACGATCAAGACCAGCAGGCGCCAAAGGGCGCCACCAGCGCTGTGATGTCCTCATTTCCCCTTTGGTGCAAAGGAGGCAAGCACAGGCCAAAGCGTCAGGCAAAGGTTACCGCTTCGGTGCAACAAGACCAAGACCAGCAGAGCGGCAGGACGGAGGTCATCGTGGAGCCCAGGACGGCGTCACCGTCAGAGTCTTTGGCAGCCGAAGACCAACTTTAGTCAGGATAAGTGTACCAGATGTTCCCCTTCAAAATGGCCAATTGTTGGCGCCCTTCCCGCTCATTATTTGGGAAGAGGCCCAGGGCCTCCCTCTATAAATAGGACTAGCCACCACAGAGGTAGGGGATCGATCGACGAGACACAGGTCGAACCTACCGGAGAGAAAGAGAGAGAAGCGATTGGACTCACCCAAGCAGTCCATCGCACTAGCTCAAGAACAGCCCCTCGCGAGGATGTTCTTCCTTTGTACTGTTCATCGTCAGCCCGTGAGGCAATCCACCACACCACAAACTAGAGTAGGGTATTACACTACAATGGTGGCCCGAACTAGTATAAACCTCATGTCCCTTGCGTGTTCATCGTTCCTAGTTTAGATCCCTTGCAATCCATTAACGCGTGAGCCGGTAGGGGAAAGATCTCCAAACGCACCCCAGTGTTCGAACCTCAAGGGTCTGCCGGAACCTGAAATCCGACAATGGTCAGCCCATGCCTGAGGCCCTGCGCAAGAAGGGATAAGGATTTCCTAACGAATTCTTGCAATTTCTCGTTGTCCCCCAAGTCGGCAGCAGGGAAGCCTCATCAGAGGACTAGGAGGCGCACGCCCACACCAAGCGGAAACTACCCCAGATGTCCCAAGCTAAGTTATCCCCTTACGCCTACATAAAGCACAGATACCACAACACAGCCCGGAAACCTTAGACATAAGCATAAAGCAGCATAAGCATTACGGTTCATTACACGCCCTCGCAGGACCCCATACTTGTTTCTGAAATACAGGAAGAAAGGGAAAGACAGTTAAAAGCGGCTCCTCCGCCCGCGGCTGCTCATGAGGATCATCTCCTAGCACCCCCCAGGACTCAGACGGAGCCCTCCTCGCGCTTCACTGGGGCGTGGCGACGGGATGACCCGCCACCGTCCTCTAAGCGAGCCCGACAATGCGACGGCTGGTCATAGCCACCGCTGCTGGAGCTTTAGCCAAAGGAAGAGCTGCCGCTGTTGGACGAGCCACGACTATCGCCGAGGGCGAGTTCACTCTCCTCCTCGTCACGGCCATCACCAAGGCCGAGCACTTCGTCACCGTCGCTGTCCTCAGGGTAGCACCCAGCGAGGCGACCATCTTCCCCGAACACCCTCATGAAGAGGGTCGCGGCACCGTCGTACTTGAAGTGGAGGGTGCACTGCCTGCTCAGACCGCGCGCGCAGGCAAACGTCTGCTAGCCACGGGCTAGGGCTACATTGCCCGCGATGGAGACCTCCACCGCAACCCACGAGACCTCGCTGCAGCAGTCGTTGGCCTGCAGCCAGAGGCCACCAAGACCCACGATCGGCAGCTCACTAGCAAAGGAGCGCGAAAGCTGAAGCCAGGTGCCAACCGGGTTCTCTGACCACGCGACGAACTTCGGCAGCACCTCCGCTGAGTGAAAGGCGGCCAGGGAGGCCGGGTGACCACGGCGCGCCTCCCTTTGTTGACGAGACTGCCACGCCCCGGACGGCTCCCGCCGTGCGGGGAGGCGCCGCCGTGGCCGCCAAGAGCAGCGCCGAGCCCCGAAGAAGTTCAGATGCGCCCGCGAAGGGCCACAGCGGGGGTGGAGGCATGATTGCGGGGGAGGCCACGCCCCCTCTTGGGCGGAGGCGAGCCGGGCCCCTCCTGGCGAGCCTTTCCCTACTCTGCGGCCGAGAACCTCTTCGTGGCGCTCTGGGTGTCGCAGCAAGGCAGTAAAGCAAGGAGGAAGGGGAAGAAGCATGTGGAATGGAGGAAGAGATGAGCAACGGGGGCTCCGCCCCCTCCTCATTTATATCTAGGAGGAGGCCAACCGTCGACTTCCATGATCGCAGGTAATGATGGTTTTTCTGCATGCACCAGGGACTCGTCAAGTCGGGCAGTTGCTGAGGCAGCGCGGGGAAGTAGAGACCCCACGTCCTATCAATCACCACACGTCAATCAAGGCCGCAGGCGGTTAGGCCCCGTGGTGCTCCGCACTTGCCCTTTGGCTTCGCCGCGAAGCCAAGTCCGAGCGCGCCTTGGGCCCGGGGGCTACCGTCGGTGTTCTGGGAACGGGGGTCCCCAGACTTGCCTGCCTGCGGCCCATGGCGTGGCTCCACCAACAGCCTGGTACGGCCCATCTTCATCAACAACCACTCAAGACGCTCGCGAGGGGCCAAGCCTCGCGAGGCGGACGACACAAGACCTCCTCAGGGACAGCCTCACTAGGCTGGCTCGCGAGGAGCGGAGCTATCAAGGCACGGGGTACCTGCGAGGTCCACGTGACGTGAGCCATGACGAACGAAGCCAGGCGGCGCTGTCGGCGTTCTGGGAACGGGGGGTACCCAGACTTGCCTGCCTGCGGCCTGTGGCGTGGCTCAAGGGTTGGCCCAGTACGGCCCATCTTCATCAACACGAGCTCAAGACCCTCGCGAGGGGCCAAGCTTCGCGGGGCGGACGACAGGAAGCTTCCTCAGGCACGGCCTCGTCAGGCTGGCTCGCGAGGAGGCGGAGAGATCAAGGCAGAGTACCTCACGAGGTGCCCATGACGCAAGCCATGACGACCGAGGGCGCCAGGTGGGCGCCAGCCCGCGCAGTGTCCTCATTTCCCCTTTGGTGCAAAGGAGGCAAGCGCAGGCCAAGGCATCAGGCAAAGGCAACCATTTCGGTGCAACAAGACCAAGACCAGCAGAACGGCAGGAAGGAGGTCATCGTGGAGCCCAAGCCAAGGCCACCGTCGAGTCTTTGGTAGGCAAGGACCGACTTTAGTCAGGATAAGTGTACTAGATGTTCCCCTTCAAAATGGCCAATTGTTGGCGCCCTTCCCGCTCAATATTTGGGGAGAGGCCCAGGGCCTCCCACAATAAATAGGACTAGCCACCCATCAAGCGGAGAGGAGATTGAGATGCCTCTGCATCGGCATCTAGAGAGAGAGAGAGAGAAAGAGAGGCGACTGAGCTACCCCTAGCAGTTCATCGCACCAGCCAAGAACAGACCCTCGCGAGGCTGTTCTTCCCTTGTACTGTTCATCATCAGCCCCAGAGGCAATCCACCACACCACACACTGGAGTAGGGTATTACACCACAATGGTGGCCTAAACCAGTATAAACCTCGTGTCTCTTGTGTTGTTCTTTGTGTAGTTTAGATTCTTGTGAGGCGACGAGACGTAGGTAGGTTGGAGGTGCGATCTCTGCGTGCACCCCAGAGTTCGAACCTAGAGGGTCTGCCGGCACCCAAAATCCAACATTTGGCCAGCCAGGTAGGGGTGCGCCGCCGACCCGCTCTCAGCCAACATCGTGATTCGCCCTATGATGAGCAACACGCCGCCCGCTCCGGTCGCCAAGACAGGGGCCAGGGGCTCGAGCCTGGCCCCGCCTTGCGACAAAAAGGTGGCCGAACAAGTTCAAGCCGGAGATGCCACCGCTACAATGGCACGACCGATCCGCTGGCCTTCCCGGGCTTTGGCGTACGGGGGCGTCCTCAAAGCCGGGCGACGACAGGTCATGGCAAACTGGTTTCCATGGCCTCACCGCGCCCCACGCATGTGGTTGCTCCACCTGCCAGCAAGCTTCCGTAACCTCTTGGGGTAGCTGCGCTGCCTCTTCCTCGCCAAAGACGCTGCACCAAGGCCCCCAGCCGTCGTAGCTCTCTGGCGGCTCATGGGCGCCACCTTCAGGCCACCACATCAAGCCATTCGTCCGCCAGATCGGCGCTGCTTCCGCGCAGCATGGGGCTCCTACGGGTCGGTCGGCGCCCAAGGCTAATCTGGCCTTCAGCTTGGATGATCGCCCCTCCAACTCATCCTGCTCGGGCGCGCTCCCAATGCTGTGCACCCCCACCATCTACCAGGTGGCCGTGACTAGGACTATCATTGACGGCGGCGCAGGCCTCAGCGTGCTCTCGGTTGAAGCCTTCATCCTCCTCCATGTACCGCCGGAGCGGCTTCAGCCCAGCAGGCCCTTCTTGGGCGTCGGAGGCGGTTCCGCCGGCTCCCTGGGGCAGATCCGTCTTTCGGTAACCTTCGACACCTACGACAACTTCTGCACGGAGTTAATCGACTTTGACATTGCCCCCATCGGCCTCCCATACAACGCCATCCTCGGCTACCCAGCACTAGCCCGATTCATGGCCGCGACTCACCCAGCGTACAACCTCATGAAGATGCCCGGGAGCAGCGGCGTCCTCACCGTATCCGGAGACACCGGGGATGCGTTGCAAGTGCTCAAGCTCGTCTTCAAGACTGCGGCGGCGGCGCAGCCCGCCGACTCAGATGGCCCTGAGCCCAAGGGGGCTGCACCGGCCAAGATGAAGCAGCTATTCACCCAAGACAAGGCAGAAACCAAGCAGATACTGGTCGACGAGGACGGATCCACTAATGCCACATTCACCATAGGTGCCAACCTCGAGCCCAAGCAGGAGGAGGCCCTGATCAAGTTCCAACGCGCGAACAAGAAGGTGTTCGCATGGGAGCCTGATCAGCTAGCAGGGGTTCCCAGGGGCGTAATTGAGCACCACCTCAACGTGTGCCCCAACGTGCGCCCCGTGAAGCAGAAAGCGAGACGGCAGTCCACTGAGAAGTAGGCTTTCATCGTCCAAGAGACCCGCAAGCTAGAGGCGGCAGGGGTCATTCGCGAGGTCCAGTACCCAGATTGGTTGGCTAACCCAGTTGTCGTGCCAAAGAAAGGGGGAAGGAACGCATGTGTGTCGACTTCACCAACCTCAACAAAGCTCGCCTGCAGGATCCATTCCCGCTCCCTCGTATCGATCAGATCGTCGACTCCACCGCCGAGTGCAACCTGTTATGTTTCCTGGATGCCTTCGCTGCCTATCACCAGATCAAGATGGCGATACAAGACGTGGAGAAAACGGCTTTCCTGACCCCGTGTGGAGTGTACTGCTACACATGCATGTCATTCGGGCTACGCAACGCAGGTGCGACCTTTCAACGGCTGATGCACATCGCCTTGGGTCGGCAACTCGGGAGGAATGCTGAGGCTTACATTGATGACATTGTGGTGAAGTCTCGGGAGGCAAAAACCCTGATACAAGACTTGGAAGAAACCTTCGCGAGCCTCAACGAAGTGGACCTGCGGCTCAACCGGAGAAGTGTGTGTTTGGAGTCCCCGGCAAGCTCCCCGGGCTTCCTCGTGTCCCACCGGGCATTGAGGCCAACCGGAAAAGGTCAAAGCAGTCGAGGACATAAGCCCGCCAAGACCCTCAGAGATGCAGAGCCACTGGTGCGTGACCGCACTAGGACGCTTCATCTCCAAGTTGGGGAACGAAAAGCCCTTCTTCAAGCTGGTGAAGAAAAGGGCCCCTTTGAATGGATCAAGAGGCCGACAAAGGCGTCCCAGATCTCAAAAGGTACTTAACCAGCCCTCCGTAATGGTGGCTCCGCCCTCAAGAGCCCCTGGTGTTCTACCTTGCAGCCACCCCTACTCTGCCAACAAGCAGCCTGGTGGCGTTAGGGAGGAGCGTTGGACCAAAGCAGCTGCAGCTGCCCGGTCGAGGCGGCAGATCAAATGGGCTTCACAGAGACCACTACCACAGCCGAGAAGGATCAGCCGCCGCAGGGAAGCGCACTGCAATGTAAGAGGCCCTCCCCAGGCGACCAGCCCATGGGGGCTCCACTGTCTCAGGAGGCGCCACGGCCTTCGGAGGACGCTAGCAGCACCAAAGACTCCCAACCTTGTCGAACACCCAGTGTACTTCGTCAAGACAAGTTGCGGGACGCGAGGGCGCGATACCCCATGCCCCAGAAACTCCTCCTCGCGCTATTGGTAGCCTCGCGCAAGCTGCGGCACTATTTTCAGGGCCATCCCATCAAGGTCATCTCAGCGTACCCCTTGGAAAGGGTGATCAGGAGCCCCAACTCGGCTGGAAGATTCACTGAGTGGAACATCAAGCTACAAGCGTTTCAGCTAGAATTCAGCACAACCAGAGTCATCAAGGGGGCCGCGCTAGCGGACTTCATGGCGGAATGGGCGGAGGCGCCGGGCCTCAAGGCTGATGAGGATCGATCCCTCTCCCCGGGAAGCGAGGCACCGGACGGTTGGGTCATGTACTTTGACGGGGCGTTCTCCCGACACGGCGCGGGGGCTGGCGCAGTGCTCATATCTCCCACTCAAGACAAGCTCTACTACGTCGTGCAACTCTGTTTCCAGCACGGAGAAAAGGTCTCCAACAACATAGCAGAATACGAAGGCCTGATAGCAGGCCTGAAAGCCGCAGTCGCCCTGGGAGTGAAGCGCCTTACCATCAAGAGTGATTCACAACTCCTCGTCAACTCCTGCAACAAAGTATACGAGCCGAGGGATGAGCACATGGAAGCCTACCTCGCGGAGGTCCGCATGATGGAGAAGCCGCTCTGGGACCGGAGTTGCGGCACAGCCTCGCGGCACCAATCAGGGAGGTCGACGACATCGCCAAACGGGCATCCAGCGACTACCTCAGAAACTGGCGCCTTCGAGGAGCGGCTCTTCAAGCCCCGGGCGACGCCATCGCTGTCAAGCACGATGCAGCCTCGGGAAGAGCTCCCCCAGCCACCTGCCTCGGGAGCCCCGATCTGCGGCCCGGCCTCTGGAGCACGTTTGCTCCTGGCGCTGGAGCCTCAGGAGGGGTGATGGATCACAGAGCTCAGGAGTTACCTGACGCAAGGGACCTTGCCGGAAAAGGAGGAGGAAGCGGAGCATGTGGCGCGGCAGGCCACGACGTACTGCATCAGGGATGGAGAGCTCTACCTGAGACGACCGAATGATGTGTCCCTACGTTGCATTTCCAGGGAGAAAGGGAGGGAGCTGCTGGCAGACATACACAGCGGAGACTGTGGGCATCATTCGTCATCACGGACCCTCATTGGCAAGGCGTTCCGCAAATGGGTTCTATTGGCCCACGACGCTCAATGATGCCGTGGAACCGGTGAAAGCTTGCGAGGCCTGCCAATTCCATGCCAGGCAGATCCATCAGCCGGCGGGAGGTCTGCAAACTATACCCCTCTCGTGGCCATCTGTAGTCTGTGGGCTGGATATCCTGGGCCCGTTCCCTCGGGCGCCGGGAGGCTATCGCTACCTCTACGTCGCCGTGGACAAGTTCACCAAGTGGGCTGAAGTGGAAGCCTCCGCACCATCCCCGCAGGTTCCGCGGTCAAGTTCATCAAGGGCATCGTGAGCCGGTTCGGGGTGCCGAACCGCATCATCACCGACAACGGTTCGCAATTCACCAGTAACCTCTTCAGAACATACTGTGCTAACCTTGGGACGCACATATGCTACGCTTCGGTAGCTCACCGCGGAGCAACGGTCAGGACGAGCGGGCCAACGCAGAGGTCCTGAGGGGCCTCAAAACCAGGACCTTCAAGAAGAAGCTAGAATCCTGCGGCAGGGGCTGGTACGATGAGCTTCAGCCTGTGCTGTGGTCTATCCGCACGACCTCGACCAAGCCGACTGGCGAGACCCCGTTCTTCCTGGTTTATGGAGCTGAAGTGGTCCTCCCTCACGAGGTCAGACGTCGTTCCGCACGGGTCCTGGCGTTCGACGAGGCTCAGCAGGACGCCATGCGGGGGACGGACCTCGTGCTGAGGGAGGAGCATCATCGAGAAGCCGCACTACGAGCAGCAAGGTACCAACAAGCACTGCGGCGATACCACTGCCGCAACATTCGCCCCAGGACTCTTGAGGTAGGGGACCTCGTGCTCAGGCGGGTTCTCTCCAGGGAGGGACTGCATATGCTCTCTCCCATGTGGGAGGGCCCATTCAAGGTTGTTCATGTTTCCAGGCCGGGCTCCGCGCGCTTGGAGACTCAGGGGGGGTGCCCGTCCAGAATGTGTGGAACATCCAACATCTCCGAAGGCTTTACCCCTGAAAAGGCCCGGTGCCTGTGAAGAAGGCGAATGCCGGTGAAGTGTCGCATTTTGGAAAAGGCCCGGTGCCTGTGAAGAAGGCGAATGCCTGTGAAGTTGTTGCATTTTGGAAAAGGCCCGGTTCCTGTGAAGAAGGCGAATGCCTGTGAAGTTGTTGCGTTTTGGAAAAGGCCCGGTGCCTGTGAAGAAGGCGAATGCCTGTGAAGTTGTTGCATTTTGGAAAAGGCCCGGTGCCTGTGAATAAGGTGAATGTCTGTGAAGTTGTTGCATTTTGGAAAAGGCCCGGTGCCTGTGAACAAGGCGAATGCCTGTGAAGCTGCTGCGATTGGGAAAAGGCCTGGTGCCTGTGAAGAAGGCAAATGCCTGTGAAGCTCGCCGCCCGTGACACTCTCACGTAATAATGAGTGGGGTCGACACGCCCGAGTCTCCGAGCCGCCTCGGCCTCGGGGCTCCCGCCCACGCCCAAAGGGCAGCACTTAGCTCCGCGCTGGTGAGAAGACGTCGAAGACTAGATTAGGTGCCGGACGCGGCTTCTTTCACTTTCTGCAGTTGGCTTGTTCATTCCCATTTGAAGTTTTATTGAAGTTGTTGCCGTCTTTGGCTTGTGACTCTCTGCCTTTTTCCCTCCCCTGCCTCGATTTCTTTTGCGCGAGTCTCACGAGGGAGCGGCGCGGGCACCCTCGTGAGCGTTTTCTGCCCCTGTCGTCTGAGGCTTCCCAAACCGGGTCCGCTACGCAAGCACCCCTCCTAGTCCGTGCCCCACGGGCACCGTGACGCGAACACAGGGCCTGGGTCAGTCGCCTCCGCAACCGAGGCCAGAAGCTACCTCTCCTGACTAACCTTTGCAGGACATGAAGCGTTCGATGAGGCCTCGGCCTCGGGAAGCAAAGACCATGGCAGGTCCCCCCGAGCTAAGTAATTTCTACACGCAGGCGTGAGGCACAAAGGCATAATACAGAAATAGCGGAAACAGTACGACAATTAACAGCAACAGTCCAAGCACGCTCCCACGGGGCCCTACACTACTGTCTCTTTGCGCAGGAAGGAGGGAAGAACAAAATAGGCGCGACTCGCTTGGCACCAACTCGCGGCGAAGGCTTGAACCGCCCCTGGAGCTCAGGCGGATTCCCTCTCATGCTTCACCGGGGCACGACGGCGGACAGACCCGCTACCTCCCTCCAGGCGGGCGCGGCGGGACGGAGGCTGGTCGCGACCACCGCTGGAGGAGCTGCTTTCCGAAGGCGAGCCGCCGAAGCTCGACGAGCCCCGAGCACCACCGACCACGAGCGCGCTGCCATCTTCATCCCGATCGTCACCGGGGCTGGCCCCACGGCCGCAGTCGTCGTCCTCGGGGCAGCACCCAACGCGGCGACCGTCTTCCCCAAACACCCTCACGTAGAGGGTGGCATCGCCGTCGAACTTGAAGTGCAGGGTTGTAACGCCCCCGATGCGGCTATATCTCCCACGTGTCGAGGCACGACTTAGAGGCATAACCGCATTGAAAGCAATGTCGCAAGTGAGGTAATCTTCACACAACCCATGTAATAATTTGAGGGAGAAAGGTACATAGTTGGCTTACAATCGCCACGCCACACGCAGACATAATTAAACATACATCATTCAGAGTACACTCAAGGTCCGCTCACGGAACCAAAATAAAAGAAGATACCCCAAATGCTAACACAGATCCCGAATCGTCCCAACTGGGCACCACTACTGATCATCTGAAACGAAACATAGTAACGACCACGTTCCTCGTCGAACTCCCACTTGAGCTCGGTGGAATCACCTGCACCGCCTCATCGGAACCTGCAACTGTTTTAGAAGTATCCGTGAGTCACGGGACTCAGCAATCTCACACCATGAGATCAAGACTATTTAAGCTTTAGGAAGGACATAGTATTAAAGTGGAGCTGCAGCAAGCGACTAGCATATATGGTGGCTACATCGCAAAAGAGAGCGAGAAGAGAAGCAAAGCGCGTCGTGAAACTAGTAGTGATCAAGAAGTGATCCTGAACTACTTACGCCGACATAACTCCAACATCGTGTTCACTTCCCGGACTCACGAGAAGAGACCATCACGGTTACACACGCGTTGATGTGTATTTTATTTGAGGTCAACTTTGGGTTTTCTACAACCGACATTAACAAATTCCCATCTGCCTCATAACCATGGGCACGGCTTTGAAAGATATTACCTGCAGGGTGTCCCAACTTAGCCCATTATAAGCTCTCACGGTCAACGAAGGATTATTCTTCTACCGAAGACCCGATCAATCTCGAATCCCGGACTACAAGACATTTCGACAGCAATAAAACAAGACCAGCAAAGCCGCCCGATTGTGCCGACAAATCCCGATAGGAGCTGCACATATCTCGTTCTCAGGGCACACCGGATGAGCCAGACGTCGGGTTGGCATAAACCCTGGATTGCCCAGGGGCGCCGGACATCGCTCAAGTTGGACCAGCAATCGAAGGAGAACTGGCCCGGGGGTTAAAATAAGATGACCCTCGGGCTCGCGAAAACCCGGGGGAAAAAGGCTTAGGTGGCAAATGGTAAAACCAAAGTTGGGCCTTGCTGGACGAGTCTTATTCAAAGCGAACTGTCAAGGGGTCCCATAAATCACCCAACCGTAAGGAACGCAAAATCAAGGAACATAACACCGGTATGACGGAAACTAGGTGGCAAGAGTGGAACAAAACACTGGCATAAGGCCGAGCCTTCCACCCTTTACCAAGTATATAGATGTATTAAACATAGCAGATATAGTATATATATTGTGATATCCCCAACAAGTAAACATGTTCCAACAAGGAACAACATCTCCATGTTCCAACAAGGAACAAATTTCAGCTTCACCGCAACTAGCAACGCTATAAGAGGGCTGAGCAAAGCGGTAACATAGCCAATCAACGGTTTGCTAGGAAAGGATGGTTAGGGCTGACATGGCAATATGGGTGGCATGATATAGCAAGTGGTAGGCATCGCAGCATAGGCATAGCAAAAGAGCGAGCAACTAGCA
This sequence comes from Aegilops longissima, assembly GCA_021605205.1. NCBI lineage: Eukaryota > Viridiplantae > Streptophyta > Magnoliopsida > Poales > Poaceae > Aegilops > Aegilops longissima. Next base: position 40,602 of record JAHIAM010004120.1, on the reverse strand, counting down.
TAGCAAAGATAGAAGTGATTTCGAGGGTATGATCATCTTGCTCGCAATGTTCTCGAGTTGTCGAAAGCTTGATCCTCGAAACGTTCTCAACAGGCTCCTCGTTCACGCACTCGCCTCCCGACTCTACCCAAAACAACAACACAAACAAAGGAACCACAATAAATCACGGTGCAATGCACAATCAACATGATGCAAAACATGACATGATATGCATGATGAGGTATGCAATGCTTATGTGCGCTCCGGAAGGTAAATGATGAACCAGGCATCAACTTGGCAAACCAAGCATGCCACTGGAAAGATGAGATGATTTCGGTTGAAATCGATATAAAGATCACCGAATCGGATGCACGGTTTGCAAATGGCAAGCAAAACAAGAATGGCGCAAATCTGCCATTAACAGCATGATGCCACTTAGCAAGCAACAATTAAATAAGCTACTGCACCCAAACGTAACAACAAAGCACATGGCAGTGATCTACACATGATGCTCGACAAAAGATGAGCACTGAGCTACGGCTAGTTCACATCATAACATGTTCAAACAAGCATGGCAAAAGTGCTCAAAGTAACAGGCTGGACATGGCAAAAACAGTAACAGGTTGCAATGTTCAGAGCATCAAAACTACATGCTACAGGAACTTAAAATAGCAAAACATGGCATGGCATGAATCTACTCAAAGCCTAATTCAAAAGTCCCTTACTGACCATAAGCCAAAAGGACTAGAAAATATAGTAACACTCATGTCAATATTGAAAGTCTTGTTAACAGATTCAGCAACTTGACATGTCAAAACTGATAACGAGATGGCATGTTAACAAGCTCAATGCACTCACTACAGAGCCTCAAATGATAAACTAAGCATACATACATCAAGAAGACATGACATAGAAGACAACCATGGCAAGAACACTAACATAGCCTATATGGGTCAACCACAACATCCTAGGCAAAATTGAATAACACGATACAATCTGCCAGGAATCATTTGGTAGCAAAAGTAGAGCTCGATTGACTCAAGCTATGGCATCCCATAATTGCAAACAAAGGCATGGATGGATAGAGCAAGTCATGCTTTACAAAACACCCTTACTGAAGTATCTCAAAATATGCATAGATCTCTCGGTATCATCAAGCAAACATGGCATCAAAATCAGCTAAAACAGGGCTGAAATCAGCAACAACAGGACACCTACTTTGCATGCTTGTGCTAGTCACCACATAGATCACAAAAATACATGGCATACACCACTGGAAAGATGACATGGCATTTTACAAAACTCATGTAGGAACCAAATCCATAGGGTGCACATATTAATCATAGCAAAATAACAAAAGTGCAACTCCTGATAAAAATCAGAAACTATCAGCACCTTGCACTCTTCCAACAGCATTTCGGGCATCAAGATGAGCTCAAATGAAAATGATGCAATGGAATGAAATGATCTACTCTTCGAGACGAACATTTTGACATATTATACGCGAAAAATGGATCTACGGATGCGAAGATATAGCATGTTGAAAATGCACGAAATTAACAAAATATGCAACACTTAGGAAAAATAAGGGAGGAGAGAGAGGTCAACGGGCTCGGGGCCGAGGTCGGATCGGGCCGATCCGATCCGGCTGCCGGGCGCAAGGGCTTCACCGGAGAGAGGCGGCGGCGAGGAAGATGGCCGAAGGCGCGTGGCGGGCGGGCGAGGAGGCGCGGTGGCGGGCGGCGAGCACGGCGGCGGCGGCGGCCGAGGTCCCGCGAGGCGGCGGCGAAGCTCGCTGGGCCTCGGGCGGCGGACCGGCGACGGGCGGCGGAGAGGCGGCGGCGGCGGGCGGCGGCGCGCCGGCGGCGGCGGCGGCGGCGGCGGGTCATGGCGGCGCGGGCGCCGAGGCGCGGGAAGGACCGGGCGACGGCGCGGCGTGTGCTGGCTCTGTGGGCCCGATCCGGCCCGGCGGCGGGCGGCGCGGGGCGGCGGACGCGGGCGATGGTCCGCGCCGGCGGACACGCCCGCGCGCGCGGGAGGGAAATTAGGGTTTCGGGAAGAGGATGATCCGGAATTTTGGGGAGGTTGCTTAAATAGGCATAGAGGGAGCTAGGAGAGTCCAAATGAGGTGTAGTTTTCCACACGATCGTGATCGAACGACGGAGAGCATGGAGGTGACTTAGATGGGTTATTGGGCTGTTTTGGAGGGTGTTGGGCTGCAACTTAAAAGAGGCCTTTATGAAGGTGCGTTAACTGCTGGAGTACCAAACGAGCTCCAAATGACCAAACTTGACCGGTGGTCTCCGGTGTTATACCAAGGCCACTAGACAAACCTCGTCCATTTCGAGACGGTTTAATACCCGCACACGGAAAAACGTAAAAGGGACCGCCGGGGAGATAGGAGAGCCGGATTGCAAAACGGACAACGGAAAAATGCTCGGAATCATGAGACTAACACGTATGCAAATGCGATGCACATGATGACATAATATAAAAATGCATGACATGGACAAAATGCAACAAGGAGAAAACCCAACCACGGAGGGAATATCATATAACAATGCCGAAAATGGCAAGAGTCGGAGTTACAAATATGGAAAGTTACTTGGGGTGTTACAACACTCCACCACTACAAGAGGATCTCGCCCGAGATCTAGGACCGAAAGAACTCCGGATACTCGAACGGAGGTGATCCTCGCGCCCCGTGTAGCTTCTCGGTCGGAATGGTGTGACCACTTCACTTTCAGGAATTTGATTGACTTGTTGCGAGTCTTGCGCTCGGTTTCTTCAAGAATAGCAACGGGTGCTCATGATAAGAGAGATCTTCTTGAAGGTCAATCTCTTCGTTGATAGTGCGTTCAGAGTCTTGAAGCACTTGCGAAGCTGTGACACGTGAAACACATCGCACGCTTGCAAAGTTGGATGGAAGCTCGTTGATAGGCTAGATCGCTTCTTTTCCCAATGATCTTGAAAGGACCCACGATCTAGGGGCAAGCTTCCTTTGATACCGGGCGGCGAGTGCCTTTCATTGAGAGACGCGAGGTAGACATGGTCTCCGATTTCAAAAGTCACATCACGGTGCTTATCATCATAATAGCTCTTCCGCGCGATTGCGCGCTTTGAGATTCTCACGAATGACCTTGCACATTTCTTCCGCTTCGTGATCAAGTCATTGCCAAGAAGTTGGCGCTCACCGCCTCGCACTAATTGAGAGGAGTACGCACTTTCGCCATAGAGAATTTCGAATGGGGCCTTGCCCAACTCGCTTGAAGCTGTTGTTGTAAGAGAACTCGCATATGGAAGACAATCTTCCCACTTCATACCGAAGGAAATGACACAAGCCCCGAGCATATCTTCAAGAATTTGATTAACTCGCCGACTTGGCCACTTGTTTGAGGATGGAAAGCTGTGCTTTGAAACGAATGTTGGTGCCCATGGCCTTCGAAAGGACTCCCAAAACTTGGAGGTAAAGATGCTGCCACGGTCTCAAGAGATCACTTGTGGAATGCCGTGCAAGGAGACAATCTCGAGGTGTATAGCTCGCCAACCGAGCTGCAGTGATGGATTCTTTGATAGGAAGAAAATGAGCCACTTTAGTAAGCTTGTCAATGACAACGAAGATAGCATCATTTCCACGCTTGGACTTTGGAAAGCCACCACGAAGTCCATTTCAATATGATCAAACTTCCATTCAGGAATAGCAAGAGGTTGGAGGAGACCAGCTGGTCTTTGGTGTTCTCGCTTTCACTCTTCTCGCAGACATCACACTCATTCACGAATTGAGCAATTTCTCGCTTCATTCGAGTCCACCAATATGACTGCTTGAGGTCATGGTACATCTTCGCATTTCCAGATGAATGGATAGAAGCGAATTGTGAGCCTCGCTCATAATGACTTTTCTCAGATCACCCTTAGGAACCATAATCCGTCCTCAAAGAACAGAGTGTCTTTGTCATCAACATGGAAGCACTTGTACTTGAAATGCCCTTGTCGATACCACGCTTCACTTTCTTCACCATGGTATCCGAAGTTGAGCCTCACGAATCTGATCTTCCAAAGTAGGAGAGACTATGAGGTTGGCAAGAAAGCCTTGAGGAACAACTTGAAGATTCAGCTTATGGAAAGATTCACAGAGATCCGCTGAAAGGGCTTGAGGATTAGACTGCTGCAGAAGCTTTCCTGCTCAAAGCGCCTCTGCAATGACATTGGCTTTGCCCGAGTATACTCAATACTTGGGTTGTACTCTTGAATCATTTCACCCATCGAGTCTGCCTCGAGGTTGAGGTTAGGCTGAGTGAAGATGTACTTGAGACTCTTGTGATCGGTGAAAATGTCCACTTTCCTTCCCAACAAGAGATGTCTCCACGTAATCAAAGCATGCACAACTGCCGCCAACTCAAGATCGTGAGGGGTAGTTCTTCTCGCTGGGCTTCAATCAAGCGAGGTATAAGCCACAACTCTCTTCTCTTGCATTAACACAGCACCGAGACCTTGAAGAGAAGCATCACAGAACACTTCATATGGCTTGGATTCATCAGGAGGAGTCAGAACAGGAGCTGTGACGAGTTTCTCTTTGAGAGTCTTGAAAGCAACGCCACACTCGGGAGACCGTATATACTTCACCTGCTTCTGGAGGAGGTTGGAAAGAGGCTTTGCAATCTTGGAGAAGTTCTCAACAAATCTTCGGCAATAGCTTGCAAGACCAAGAAAGCTGCGGAGCTGCTTGACATTCTGAGGAGGTTCCCAATTGACAATTGCGGACACCTTCTCGGGATCAACAGCGATGCCCTTGGCAGAGATGATATGACCAAGATAAAGCACTTCATCAAGCCAGAATTCACATTTGGAGAACTTGGCATAGAATTGGTACTCTCTGAGCTTGTCTAGCACCAATCGCAAATGTATGGCATGATCCTTCTTATTCTTGGAGAAGACCAAGATATCATCAAGATAGACCAAGACGAATTCATTGGTGTAAGGATTGAATATGAAGTTCATCATCCGAGAGAAAGTTGGAGGAGCATTGACGAGGCCGAAAGACATGACAGTATATTCATAAGAACCAAAGCTTGTTCTGAATGCTGTCTTGGGAATATCTTGTTCACGAATGCGAATCTGATGATACCCCATACGAAGGTCAAGCTTAGAGAACACCGTAGCACCTTTGAGTTGCTCGAAAAGCTCATTGATGTTGGGAAGTGGATACTTGTTCTTGATTGTCTTCTTATTCAATGGACGGTAATCGACACAAAGTCGGTCCGAGCCATCCTTCTTCCGACAAAAGAACACCACAACCCCAAGGAGATGAACTCGGTCCGATCAAACCAGACGCTCTTGTTCATCGAGCTGCTTCTTCAATTCCTCAGCTCATCAGTCCAAGCTTGTATGGACGCTTGCAAACGGGTTCGATGCGTGCTCAAGATCGATAACGAACTCAATCGGCGATGAGGAGGCATACCCGAAGCTCTTCCGAAAGACATCTTGGTACTCACAAACGATCGAATCGAGAGATGGCATTCAGTTCGCCCTTCTCATTGAGAGAAAACAACCAATGGTTTCATCACGAGAGGCATAGATGATCACATCATTAGAAGAATGAGTCAATTGAATTTCCACGCAGCACAATCAATTTGAGCTTTGTGCCGATAAAGCCACCCATTCCGAGAATAAGATCAATATCCGAGTCACCAAGGACAACTGGTTTAGCCAAAACCTATAATCGCCCATCTTGATAGAAACATTCGAACCAAGGAGCTTGCATGCATGAATTTACCCGAGAAACAACCGATAATGGCTTAGGCAAATCTTGAAAACCAACTCATGCTTAGATGCAAATGGTCTTGAAATGAAAGAATGCGATGCACCAAAGATCAAATAAGACTTTTGCAGAATATCATTAATCGAGAGATTACCCAATATCACATCATTAGACTCTCCGCTTGAGCTGCATTCATCATGTTCACCTTGCAGACTTGGGATTATGCTTGACCACCGCATTGCTGGAAGATTTCACAGAGGAGGAGGCGAAGGCGCCTCTGTTGAAGCACTTGTTCAGATAGTGGCCCTTCTGCGACACTTGTTGCAAGTGACCTCGAGAGCGGACGGTGGTAAGGAGCACTTGACCTTGGAGCTTGAGAATTAGACTTGTTCTCGATAGCTTGGGTTGGGTGGGTGGGAAGATCCACGCCACCTGAGTTCTTCTCCGGTAAGGCCGACGGAACGGAGGAGGGGGCAGTAAAACTTCTGCTGCTTGGCTGCCACTTGAGAGGACGAGGAGGACTGAACTGCATCCCCGATTCTCTTCTTAGAAGCCTCGCATTTGAGCTGTGCCGCTTCTTGCTTGAGTGCCATGTTGTAGAAATCATCATACTTATCTCGCTCAAACAGACAAGAGGTAATTGCAGATCCTCTCTCGATCACCACCGAATCGATAGATCATACTCCTTTCATCGTGTACATCTTGCTTAGCAAAACGAAGCGAAGCTTCGAACTGGATATTGTATTGATAGATGACAAGGTGCCTTGCTTGAGATTGCGGAACTCCTCACGCTTGCTCTCAACAACACTCTTCGAATGTGATGAGCTCGGAAATCACGGCGAACTCATCCTGTAATGACACGACCTCCTCTCGAATCTTTGTATTGTGGAACCACTCAGCAGCTTGATCCTTGAGTTGAAACGATGCAAACTTGACAAAGTCCTCGTGTCCGACATTGCTACACCAAAGTGCTTGCAGATGTCCACTAACCAATCATCGCCGTCTGCTGCCTCAACACGTAAACCGAAAGACTTCGCCGATTAGCGAGAAACCGATCGAGAGTAGCAAAGTGTGGCTGATTGTTGCCTTGACCTTGATTGCCTTGATTGCCTTGCCCTCGAGTACGCTTCTTGCAAGAGCTGCAAAATCATCTCGAGCATTGGCATTGGTGGCTGCCATGATAGCTTGCCACGCTTCGGAGGCGGAGGTGGAGGTGGAGGTGGAGGATTCGATCGATCCCCATCATTGCGATCCGGATTCGTGACGCTACATGGAGCCATCCTCAAGAGGGTGACATCCGTTAGTCCTTTGATAGACAAAAGATAAGTAGAATCAACGGATAGAAATTGCAACATATAGTCTTCACAATAAACATTCAACAAGAATGAACGAATGAATTCCAAAGTTAATCATCACACATCCATTAAGGTGAGAAGCCACTTAGATAAAGATATGGAAACAACATCTGCCTTAGAAACAAATCAATATCATAACTGAAAACAAAAGGTTGGCTTTTAGAATGAGCCGAACAAACACATGATAGAGATTTCGCCAAAGTGTTCGTGGTGGGGCTCACACGGCACGACGATAGCGGACGCCACGAATGACTAACAAGACGCCCCGAATCAGCATAGCCAAGGATTCTTTAAGACGCCTCACACCACTCAGAATCGACCGTGAATGGGCGGACCACTAGACGTTGAACCCCAATCTCAAATCATACATCCGTCGGAAAGAATATCCTGTAAGCTACTAGAATTCCCACCTATAAACTCCCAAACTTTCTGGTTATGCAATCTGGTGTTGGGGATACAGGGACACAAAATATATCACCCAAACTAACAATACCTAGATCCAACAGATCCATCCGTCAACACATAACCAAGAAATCTCGAAATCGTGGTACCTCGACCTTCAAAAACATCCGTTATGCAAGTCATGGCAATATTCCCTTTTCGCCACAAGATCGGGCTATCGTGGTTATCTCACCAACAACTGCACAAAAGAGATTTCGATGTCGGTAAAACTCGTATTCCAGAATCGCAACGATAAAATTGTGACGACAACACCTCGGAGCTCAACTCCCGGACACCGCCACAACCCCTAAATGTCGAGGCACCAAGAACAATGTTCTCGCCACAAAACCATCGAACGATTCCAAGATACCCACGTGATCCTAAAAAAATTTTAGTGAAATTTGAGAAGAGAAGAGTCAAAACTCTACGTCGATACCTCACCGTAAGGTCGAAGGACCGGGAAGCAAAAGAATTCCTATCTCTCGATATATATAATCCTAAGACTCAAAACATTTTCCATTCTAGACTCAACAACGCCGACAAACAATCAAGTAGGGGCTCCTAAGTCGGGAAGGCTCGATTACCAACTTGTAACGCCCGATGCGGCTATATCTCCCACGTGTCGAGGCACGACTTAGAGGCATAACCGCATTGAAAGCAATGTCGCAAGTGAGGTAATCTTCACACAACCCATGTAATAATTTGAGGAGAAAGGTACATAGTTGGCTTACAATCGCCACGCCACACAAAGACATAATTAAACATACATCATTCAGTACACTCAAGGTCCGCTCACGGAACCAAAATAAAAGAAGATACCCCAAATGCTAACACAGATCCCGAATCGTCCCAACTGGGCACCACTACTGATCATCTGAAACGAAACATAGTAACGACCACGCCTCGTCGAACTCCCACTTGAGCTCGGTGGAATCACCTGCACCGCCTCATCGGAACCTGCAACTGTTTTGAAGTATCTGTGAGTCACGGGACTCAGCAATCTCACACCATGAGATCAAGACTATTTAAGCTTTAGGAAGGACATAGTATTAAAGTGGAGCTGCAGCAAGCGACTAGCAGCATATATGGTGGCTACATCGCAAAAGAGAGCGAGAAGAGAAGCAAAGCGGTCGTGAAACTAGTAGTGATCAAGAAGTGATCCTGAACTACTTACGCCGACATAACTCCAACACCGTGTTCACTTCCCGGACCACGAGAAGAGACCATCACGGTTACACACGCGTTGATGTGTATTTTATTTGAGGTCAACTTTGGGTTTTCTACAACCGACATTAACAAATTCCCATCTGCCTCATAACCGGGCACGGCTTTGAAAGATATTACCTGCAGGGTGTCCCAACTTAGCCCATTATAAGCTCTCACGGTCAACGAAGGATTATTCTTCTACCGAAGACCCGATCAATCTCGAATCCCGGACTACAAGACATTTCGACAGAATAAAACAAGACCAGCAAAGCCACCCGAATGTGCCGACAAATCCCGATAGGAGCTGCACATATCTCGCTCGTGGCACACCGGATGAGCCAGACGTCGGGTTGGCATAAACCCTGGTTGCCCAAGGGCGCCGGACATCGCTCAAGTTGGGCCAGCAATCGAAGGAGAACTGGCCCGGGTTAAATAAAGATGACCCTCGGCTCGCGAAAACCCGGGGAAAAGGCTTAGGTGGCAAATGGTAAAACCAAAGTTGGGCCTTGCTGGACGAGTCTTATTCAAAGCGAACTGTCAAGGGGTCCCATAAATCACCCAACCGTAAGGAACGCAAAATCAAGGAACATAACACCGTATGACGGAAACTAGGTGGCAAGAGTGGAACAAAACACTGCATAAGGCCGAGCCTTCCACCCTTTACCAAGTATATAGATGTGTTAAACATAGCAGATATAGTTATATATATATTGTGATATCCCCAACAAGTAAACATGTTCCAACAAGGAACAACATCTCCATGTTCCAACAAGGAACAAATTTCAGCTTCACCGCAACTAGCAACGCTATAAGAGGGCTGAGCAAAGCGGTAACATAGCCAATCAACGGTTTGCTAGGAAAGGATGGTTAGGGCTGACATGGCAATATGGGTGGCATGATATAGCAAGTGGTAGGCATCGCAGCATAGGCATAGCAAAAGAGCGAGCAACTAGCATAGCAAAGATAGAAGTGATTTCGAGGGTATGATCATCTTGCTCGCAATGTTCTCGAGTTGTCGAAAGCTTGATCCTCGAAACGCTCTCAACAGGCTCCTCGTTCACGCACTCGCCTCCGACTCTACCCAAAACAACAACACAAACAAAGGAACCACAATAAATCACGGTGCAATGCACAATCAACATGATGCAAAACATGACATGATATGCATGATGAGGTATGCAATGCTTATGTGCGCCCGAAGGTAATGATGAACCAGGCATCAACTTGGCAAACCAAGCATGCCACTGAAAGATGAGATGATTTCGCTTGAAATCGATATAAAGATCACCGAATCGGATGCACGGTTTGCAAATGGCAAGCAAAACAAGAATGGCGCAAATCTGCCATTAACAGCATGATGCCACTTAGCAAGCAACAATTAAATAAGCTACTGCACCCAAACGTAACAACAAAGCACATGGTAGTGATCTACACATGATGCTCGACAAAAGATGAGCACTGAGCTACGGCTAGTTCACATCATAACATGTTCAAACAAGCATGGCAAAAGTGCTCAAAGTAACAGGCTGGACATGGCAAAAACAGTAACAGGTTGCAATGTTCAGAGCATCAAAACTACATGCTACAGGAACTTAAAATAGCAAAACATGGCATGGCATGAATCTACTCAAAGCCTAATTCAAAAGTCCCTTACTGACCATAAGCCAAAAAGGACTAGAAAATATAGTAACACTCATGGCAATATTGAAAGTCTTGTTAACAGATTCAGCAACTTGACATGTCAAAAACTGATAACGAGATGGCATGTTAACAAGCTCAATGCACTCACTACAGAGCCTCAAATGATAAACTAAGCATACATACATCAAGAAGACATGACATAGAAGACAACCATGGCAAGAACACTAACATAGCCTATACGGGTCAACCACAACATCCTAGGCAAAATTGAATAACACGTATACAATCTGCCAGGAATCATTTGGTAGCAAAAGTAGAGCTCGATTGACTCAAGCTATGGCATCCCATAATTGCAAACAAAGGCATGGATGGATAGAGCAAGTCATGCTTTACAAAACACCCTTACTGAAGTATCTCAAAATATGCATAGATCTCTCGGCATCATCAAGCAAACATGGCATCAAAATCAGCTAAAACAGGGCTGAAATCAGCAACAACAGGACACCTACTTTGCATGCTTGTGCTAGTCACCACATAGATCACAAAAATACATGGCATACACCACTGGAAAGATGACATGGCATTTTACAAAACTCATGTAGGAACCAAATCCATAGGGTGCACATATTAATCATAGCAAAAATGACAAAAGTGCAACTCCTGATAAAAATCAGAAACTATCAGCACCTTGCACTCTTCCAACAGCATTTCGGGCATCAAGATGAGCTCAAATGAAAATGATGCAATGTAACGAAATGATCTACTCTTCGAGACGAACATTTTGACATATTATACGCGAAAAATGGATCTACGGATGCGAAGATATAGCATGTTGAAAAATGCACGAAATTAACAAAATATGCAACACTTAGGAAAAATAAGGGAGGGAGAGAGAGGTCAACGGGGCTCGGGGCCCGAGGTCGGATCGGGGCCGATCCGATCCGGCTGCCGGCGCGGCGGGCTTCGCCGGAGAGAGGCGGCGGCGAGGAAGATGGCCGGGGAAGGCGCGTGGCGGGCGGGCGAGGAGGCGCGGCGGCGGGTTGGCGAAAGCACCGGCGGCCGGCATGTACCACCGAGGTCTCGCGCGAGGCGGCGGCGAAGCTCGCGGGCTCGGCGGGCGGACCGGCGACGGGCGGCGAGAGAGGCGGCGGCGGCCGGCGGGCGCGGCGCGCCGCCAGCGTAGGCGGCGGCGGCGGGTCATGGCGGCGCGGGCGCCGAGGCGCTGGGCGGACTGGGAGCGACGGGCGGCGGGCGCTGGCCTCAAGCTGGGTTCGATCCGGCCCGGCGGCCGGGCGGCGCTGGGCGGCGGACGCGGGCGATGGTCCGGCGCCGGGCGGATACGCCCGGCCGCGCGCGAGGGAAATTAGGGTTTCGGAAGAGGATGATCCGGAAATTTTGGGAGGTTGCTTAAATAGGCATAGAGGGAGCTAGGAGAGTCCAAATGAGGTGTAGTTTTCGCCACACGATCGTGATCGAACGACGGAGAGCATGGAGGTGTCTTAGATGGGTTATTGGGCTGTTTTGGAGGGTGTTGGGCTGCAACTTAAAAGAGGCCTTTATGAAGGTGCGGTTAACTGCTGGAGTACCAAACGAGCTCCAAATGACCAAAACTTGACGGTGGTCTCCGGTGTTATACCAAGGCCACTAGACAAACCTCGGTCCATTTCGAGACGGTTTAATACCCGCACACGGAAAAACGTAAAAGGGACCGCCGGGGGAGATAGGAGAGCCGGATTGCAAAACGGACAACGGGAAAAATGCTCGGAATCATGAGACGAACACGTATGCAAATGCGATGCACATGATGACATAATATAAAAATGCATGACATGGACAAAATGCAACAAGGAGAAAACCCAACCACGGAGGGAATATCATATAACAATGCCGAAAATGGCAAGAGTCGGAGTTACAAATATGGAAAGTTACTTCGGGGTGTTACAAGGGTGCACCGCCGGCTTAGACCACGCGCGCGGGCAATCGTTTGCCAGCCGCGGGTCAGGGCCTCAAGCGAAGCCCAGGACGCCCGGCTGCAGCAACCATCCGCCTGGAGCCAGAGGCCGCCCGTGGCGCCGGCCGGAAGTTCACCTAAAAGAAAGCGGGGAAGCTGGAGCCAGGTGCTGGTCGGCTCCACCAACCACACAACAAACTCCGGCAGCACCTCTGCCGAGTGGAAGCGCGGCCTAGGAGGTCGCACGGTCATAGCACGCCCACCATCAATGGCCTGGCTCCCATCACCGCGTAGGGGATCACCTCCACGGCCGCGGGAGGCCGCTGCGGGAGCCAGGGTGCTTGCGAGGACGGCCTCGGCCGCGCTTGGCCGGGGGAGTCAGGCTCCACCTGGCGAGCCTTTCCCTTCTCCGCGGCCGAGAACCTCTTCGACGGAGCCATGGAGAAGAGGGAGAAGCAAGAAGAGATGGGCTAGGAGAGCTCACGCCATTTCGTACTTATAGCCGGAGGAGGCCAATCGTCGGCCTCCACGATCGCAGGTAATCATGACCCGTTTCTGCATGCAGGGACTTGTCAAGTCATGCGATTGCCAAGACATCGTGGGGAAGTGGAGACGCCCATGACCAACCGATCGCCACGCGGCGCTCAAGGCCGCAGGCTGTTGGGGCCAGCGGCGCTTCGCACTTGCCCATTCGCTTCTCTGCGACGCCAGCTCCAAGCGCGCCTTGGGCCTGTGGACTCTGTCGGCGCGCTCGGGAACGGGGTACCCAGACTTGCTCGCTCAAGGCCCGCGACGTGGCTCAAGGGTGGCCCAAGACGACCCATCTTCATCAACACAAGCTCAAGACCTCGCGAGGGGCCAGATTGCATGGGCGGACGACAGGAAGCTTTCTCAGGCACGGCATCGTCAGGCTGGCTCGCGAGGAGGCGGAGAGATCAAGGCGGAGTACCTCACGAGGTGCCCATGACGCAAGCCATGACGACCGAGGGTGTCAGGCGGGTGTCAGCCCACGTAGTGTCCTCATTTTCCCTTTGGTGCAAAGGAGGCAAGCGCAGGCCAAGGCATCAGGCAAAGGCAACCATTTCGGTGCAACAAGACCAAGACCAGCAGAACGGCAGGAAGGAGGTCATCGTGGAGCCCAAGCCGGCGTCACCGTCAGAGTCTTTGGCAGGCAAGGACCGACTTTAGTCAGGATAAGTGTACTAGATGTTCCCCTTCAAAATGGCCAATTGTTGGCGCCATTCCCGCTCAATATTTGGGGAGAGGCCCAGGGCCTCCCACTATAAATAGGACTAGCCACCCATCGAGCGGAGAGGAGATTGAGCTGCCTCTGCATCGGCATCTAGAGAGAGAGAGAGAAAGAGAGGCGACTGAGCTCCCCCTAGCAGTTTATCGCACCAGCCAAGAATAGACCCACGCGAGGCTGTTCTTCCCTTGTACTGTTCATCATCAGCCCCAGAGGCAATCCACCACACCACACACTGGAGTAGGGTATTACACCACAATGGTGGCCTGAACCAGTATAAACCTCGTGTCTCTTGTGTTGTTCTTTGTGTAGTTTAGATCCTTGCGAGGCGACGAGACGTAGGTAGGTTGGAGGTGCGACCTCCGCGTGCACCCCAGAGTTCGAACCTAGAGGGTCTGCCGGAACCCGAAATCCGACAGGCGCCAACAGGCGCAAAGCACCAGTTTCCTCTTTGGTGCTAAAGGGGTAAGCGCAGGCGAGGAGTCCCGAGACATCAGGCAAAGGTTTCCATATCGGTGCTACAAGACCAAGACCAGCAGGATGGAGGTCACCACGGAGCCCACGACGGCGTCACCACTAGAGCCTTTGGCAGGCGAAGACCACCTTTTGTCAGGATAGCTTGTACTAGTTGCCTCCCTTCAAAATTGGCCATTGTGGGATCCCTTCCCGCCGAACCTTTGGGAAGAGGACCAGGGCCTCTATAAATAGGACTAGCCACCACCATAGGAGGAAACTGATCCTGGATTGAGATCATCCACACACACAAGCTCACCGAGCTCAAGAACACCTCTCCTCAGGAGGCCGTTCTTCCCTTGTACTTGTTCATCCCCAGCCAACAAGGCAATCCACCACACCACACTGGAGTAGGGTATTGCACAACAACGGTGGCCCGAACCAGTATAAACCCTCTTGTCTCTTGTTCTTTGGGTTCGGTGAGCTATGCCTTGAGATCGTTGCGAGAGTGATCTAGGGAGAGAGATCTTCGTGCGCACCCCAGTGTTCGAACATCACGGGTTTTCCGGAACCCACAATCCGACAGTTTCCGAGGCACGTGCCACATCAAAATTGTGAAATTGGCTATTCAAACATCACACAACACCTTTTTGGGCCACATGCATGCACGCGGTGGTTATCCTAGCTAGGCCACTCACGTGTGACGCTTCCATCTATGGGCCCATGAGGCCATCATCGATGCATGCATGCATCACTTTGACCTACATCAGGAGAGGTTAATTAATTTCACCATCAATGAGGATTCTTTTGGGTTGTACATATTACGGCAGGAGCATATAGTATGCGGTGAAGAGGGGGGAAGGGGACCATTATATGTAGGACGCTTCATGAACCTCTCTCTGTGTGGGTGCATGGTTTACGCTTTTTGAGGCATGTGGCACATCAAAGTTGTGCATTTTGGGTATTGAACATATATATGTTTGTCCCACATGCAAAGCGGTGGTGGTTGTCCTCTCGCACCCACTTAAGCGGTTATCAACGATATTGATGCTTTCCATCTGTGGGCCCACTTGGTCCATCACTACTTTTTGCCTGACAACAAGAGAGGTTAATTTGACTTAGGAGGGGATTTTTTTTTCTGGTAATACGGTATATATATAGGTCATGCTCTGGGATGACATGCATGTTACAGTTTGAGCACACACACATGCATGTGTACGCATGAATCCCTCCCATCGAGTTGAAGTGGCTAGTACAATGATACATCATGAACCGATCTTGCTCTGTGAGGAGCTAGTGTATGATTTTTGTATCACGCGCCACATCAATGTTGTGAAGTGGTATTCAAACATGCATGCACGCATAACCTCCATACATATGCATGTAGTAGTTGCCTTCGAATGGTACACTCCCTCGCGTGGTTATCAGCGACAAGCCTATATATTCGTGGGCCCGTGTGGACATCCATGATCACCTTGACCAACAACAAGATAGGTTAACACGGCAGATTCTTCATTTGGTTCGTGTTATCGTAGTATAGGTCATGCTGAGATTCAGACCTTAAGTTTGAGCACATATACTATGCACGCATGCAAGCATAAATACCCGTCGTTGGCTTGAAGTGTGGTGTAACATACATATGCATCGTCAACCTAACCCTCACTCGGTGTGGGGATTTCCAGTTCAAAATAACGGTGCCACATCAAAGTTGTTCCATTGTTACTCAAAAACACACTGCTCCATACATATGTTTGGGCCACACGCATGCAGTGGTTGTCTTCGGAGACTACCTACTTGCGTGATTATTAGCGATCTAGCCCATCTCCAGGGTCGCATGGACGGCCATCACTTTGACCAACAACAAGAGAGAGTTTGTACGACCAAGGTGGATTATTCTTGGTCCGTTTTACGATCCATCTTGGTGAGATATGCCTCTTTGGCCCGCCGACTGAAAGTGTGTGTGACCGGGGGGAGGGGGTTGCTACTTCGCACTTTGCTAGGTGAACCTCGATTGGGGGGCATGCATTCATAGCTTAGGATTCCCTTCATGGCGACGCGAGGGGGGCTGCTAGCTACTTAGCACTTTGCTAGGTGATCCTCGGTTGGGGGGCATGCATTCATAGCTTAGGATTCCCTTCGTGCCGACACGAGCGAGGGGGTTGCTAGCTACTTCACACTTTGCTAGGTGAACCTCGGTTGGGGCGGGGGCATGCATTAATAGCTTAGGATTCCATTCATGCCGACATGAGGGAGGGAGGCTGCTAGCTACTTAGCACTTTGCTAGGGTGAACCTCGGTTGGGGGGAGGCATGCATTCATACCTTAGGATTCCCTTCGTGCCGACACGAGGGAGGGGGGCTTCTAGCTACTTCGCACTTCGCTAGGTGAACCTCGGCTGGGGGGCATGCATTCATAGCTTAGGATTCCCTTCGTGCCGACACGAGGGAGGAGGGGGGATTCTAGCTACTTCAAGACTTTGCTAGGTGAACCTCGGTTGGGGGGGCATGCATTCATAGATTAGGATTCCCTTCGTGCTGACATGAGGGAGGAGGGGGTTGCTAGCTAATTCGCACTTCGCTAGGTGAACCTCGGTTGGGGGGGGGGGGCATGCATTCATAGCTTAGGATTCACTTCGTGCCGACACGAGGGGGTGGGGGCAAGCAATACTGTGCGCTTTGCAAGAGAGGTCACACATCGAAGTTGTATTTGGTATTTGAAAATCAAACCACCCTTTTCATACATAAATTTGGTCCACATGCAAGTGTGTTCGTGTTCTGACCCTCTCCTGCGTCATTTTTCGCCAAATTTATGAACATTCGACAAGTCGGATGAAGCAACAGACACGGTTCACTCAAACTAATCGTGTGCCACGCCGGTGCCCCTGTCACGCACACATCCGCACAATACATTGGGCTCCACGAGGCTCCCCCTCTCAAAAATATCTTCCCGCCTTGAGGGTTTTTCTGTTTCGTAACACACGATTGTTATCTCCGGACCGTCTATGACGTTTCTTGTTCCCAATCCCGCCTGCATCCCTAGAAAATATCTACCCGCCTCGAGGGTTTTTCTGTTTCATAACACACGGTTGTTATCTCCGGACCGTGTGCGATGTTTCTTGTTCCCAATCCCGCCTGCATCCCTAGAAAATATCTGCCTGCCTCGAGGGTTTTTCTGTTTCATAACACACGGTTGTTATCTCCGGACCTTGTGCGATGCACTATCATCAAAATTTTCAATAGCCTCGGCATTTCACTCCCGCGTTTGACTCCCGCATAGTAAAATTTTCAGTACCCGCGTCATTTCCTCAAACACCCCCCGCCCCCCTCCACACACACACCAAAATATCCTCGGGCGAGGCGTACTGAGGAAGGATTCAGACTTTTTGGGCTAGGCATGCACCGCAACTAGTTCAGGAACTCAAGAACACCAATTATACACCAAAGCAGGAGTAGGGTATTACGCATCGCTTGCGGCCTGAACCTGGATAAAATTCCCCCGTGTTGATCTTCTAAACCCGCTCTTTTCATAGCCCCGCGCCCCGCCAACCATAGTAGGGATTCCCTGTGATCCCATAGGTGTCGTTTCCCCAACATCTTTGGGGCGCCAGGTAGGGGGCGCAAGCTGTGAAAATTCGGTTTTGCAGTCAAATCATTGATTCTTTCATCGCGATGGCTTGAGAGAAGAAGGCTACGTTGATCAGCCACGCTTTGGGGCCACTAGCTAGGCGAGGTGGCGTTGCCCGCAGCCACAACAACCACCCGTGAGGCGACGAAAAAGCTAAGTCACACAGACCCTTGAGAAAATTCCTTTTAAATATAAGGTTATTCTCCTCGAAAGATCTTGCTCCTTTTTTGGGAAACCTGCACGCGAGGGAACCCTTCCATTATTGGCAATGCCCTTGTTCTGTTTCTTGTCCGCTCAATAGTTCAAGCGACCGCGCTGAGAGCGGCAAGGTGGCTTGCCCGCAATTGGCAATGCCCTTGTTCTGTTTTGAGTCCGCTCGACAGTTCGAGCGGCCGCGCTGAGAGCGGCAAAGTGGCTTGCCCGGCAACAAGCGCCCCCCGGCAGGCTGCTAAGGATCCGTCCTTCAAAGCGCCATAGCATGGGCTTACGCGCCGGCAAACCTATCCAACTAGGTGTAGGGTGTGTACATACAAGGAAAGATCGAATAGGAAGATACATGCTTCATTTTAAAGTACTGCAAAGTTATATTACATCAGTGATTGCCACAATTCTAACTTAAGATAAATTGTCTTGGGTATGAACTCGCAGCGGAGAGGGGAAGCGGGGTGGCTAGTCTCGGCACTAGCGCTCCACCCTCTGGACTCCATCGACGCAGCTGATGATGGGCTCGATACGCTCCTCAAGCATCGCGAGGTCCACATCCTCCGGCAGGCTCTCCAGCACGTCGGCGAAGTCGACGCTCGGGTTCCAGAATGCCACCTTGGTCAGGGCACCCCGGCAAAGCTTCTGGGCCTCGTTGGCCAGAGAATTCGCTCGATTGGAGTGGAGCTGCTCCCAAGCGTCAAGGATGCGCTCAAAGAACAGGGTCAAGACATCCGGCAGGCCCATGAAGGCTACCTGCACGATGAGCCTCCCTACAACGTCGATGAGGCGGCTGATCCAGAGATTGACACTACCCACATAGTCCTTGTGGGCGGTGGCGTCATCACTCCGCAGCCGCTTCTCGGTCTCAAGGGCCTTGGTCAGCGTCTCATCCCGGGCCCTGACCTCTGAGAGCGTGTCAGGACCCCGATTCCAAGTCACATCGATCTAGCCGGTAACACCTCATATCACTTTGCGGCCTCACGCACGGTATTCCCACGGGTGTCGCCTTACCATGGCCCAGGACCGTTTGCGCCTTTTGGCTCACGTATATGATAGTGTCGCTATCATCCATATGACAGAGAACCTGGGCCGACATGACTAGTCGTGAACCCAAAGTGGCACTAACTTACGGGGACGGGCATACATGAATCAACATCGAGCATGTCGGTCAGCAGCGTGCGAATCCGGGCTGTAGCACTGGCTAACAGACTCGGGACCCGGCTGTAGCAGGCTAGGCAGGACTCGGATGTCACCGCGTGACATTTCAAGGGACATACATAGGAACGGCGAATCACATGCCGCCACCAAGTGTTCAGCAGAGTGTTTGGGCTAGCAGGACTCCGTTGAATCGGGTTGTAGCGGACTACTATGGATCATGGAAGCACAAGACTACATTTCCCCATAAGAGAGGCTGCCAAGGATAAACAACTAGTTTGTCGGATCCCACACATACCAAGCATTTCAAACATACACACAATATGCTCAATATGTGTAAATACGACGTGGCATCACAACATAACTCTACGACTCAGATATTATTCATTAGGCTCCGAAGAGCGAGATATTACAAACATGGGTCCCATGACCCAACACTCGAGCATACAAGTCAAAGCACAAGCGAAGCTAAACATGTCCGAGTACGCATAACTATAAATGGAAAAGGCTGAGGAGCCCGACTATCTACCGATCCCGCCGAGGCACAAGATCGTAGCTGAGGTAACAAGCTAAACGTCAAGTCCACGTGGAACTACTAGCTAGACCGACGCCTCTCGCAAAACATAAATAAGCAAACGTGAGTACAATTGTACTCAGCAAGACTTACATCGTAACTAACTACATATGCATCATTATCAAAAGGGGTGGTGGAGTTTGACTACAGCAAGCCAGCTTTGACTCGGTGGCTATCCCGAACTATGACCGCAAGTAACTCTTTTGAGGTGGCGCACGAGTCCACATATTCACCATATCAATACACCACTATGGACCCGCCCCGCCTCCCTCACGAGAACGCCATCCATAGCACTCACGCTTATCTTGCGCATTTTAGAGTATCCACTTTCACTTGTCTATGAACTGATATAGGCAACCCGTAAGTCCTTTTCCGCGGACACGGCTATTCAATAGATCATATTAAACCCTGCAGGGTGTACTTCTTCACACACGCTCACCACTTACCGCCGTTTACGACATGTACTCGGCAACCTTCAAGCGGAAGCCCAACGTGGGTGTCGGCCACGGCCTACCTAAACACTCAAGTCCCTAGTCCAGGTTTATCGCCTATTCGGTTCCATCCGCAGGAGTCCGCCGAGGTTTCCCATACAGCCCGAACGATGTGTGCAGGGTTCCCGAGATACCAAACGGGCACTCGGTACACACGGGCCACGGTGCCACCGCAACACAACCCACCCCTAAGGTCAGCGCTATGTGTGGCCCCCTAGCATGCTACAAACACCGAAACTACTTGCAACTCCCTGACCGAGGACAAGGGTGGTTAAGAAGCCGAGAGGGTCAATTAAGGATCCCAATGCGTGGTAGTAACTGTTTCATGGATCACAAATACAGAACTCAGTTCTCGAGGACGGTTTCAATGAGACAACCCACCATGTACTCCTACATGGCCTCTCACCGCTACCTTTACCAAATCGTGTTCACACACTTAGCTCACACACAATAGGACATGTTCACACAACCATTCCAATTCATTCCCGATGAATCAGACCTGACTCAACTCTAAGCAGTAGCAGGCATGACAACAAGCATAAATGAGTAGGCACAACATGGCTCAAACAACTCCTACTCATGCTAGTGGGTTTCATCTAATTATCGTGGAATGACAGTCATGCAGAGGATAAAGGGGTTCAGCTACCGCAGCAAGTAACACATGATTCGTTGTTGTCCTAATGCAGTAAAATAGAGCAGGAGCGAGAGGGTGGGATTGTATCGGAATGAACAAGGGGGTTTTGCTTGCCTGGCACTTCTAAAGATAATATAGTTCTTCATCGGTGTCATCGAACAATCGCTTAACATCGCTCACCGAGAGGGACAAACACCAAGAATCGAGAAAGAACACAATCAATGGAATGCACATATATGATGCATGAGCATGTTAAGGAACTGAATTCACCTAATGCAACAAGAATCCGTTAGTTGAAGTGGAATTCAAACAAGGTTGAACTCCAACTCCAAATGCTATTTCATAAATTACCCTAATCATGATTCATCCTATTCAGTGAGGTTAACTTGTTCAAACATGCATGATCATGGCATAAACAGATTCTTCATATTTTTCTGATCTATTTTCATATATAAATTATTTCCATCCGAGTTACGGTTGAATTTCTATGATTTATTGAAGTTTAGGGCATTTTCTCGAATTTCCTGAATTAAATTAAATCCGAAAAGGGGTATTATCGTCACCGACGTCAGTGTGGACGTCAGCGGTCAACAGCGGCCAGGGTCAAACCTGACCATGGGACCCGCGTGTCGAGTGGCAGAACTATTTAACCTAGTTATTTAGCCTTAAGTTAATTCCAAAAATGTTGCCAGGGGCCGGGCCCACTAGTCGTGATTAACTAGCTAAACTAACCTAGATTAATTAGTGTTAATCTAATACTAACTAAAAGTGTCGGGGGTGGCCCACACGCCGCTGACCTGGGGAAGTCAAACCCCGGTCAACTGGGCTAATCCACCGGCGGCTTGACACCGACGACGGCGAACGCCAGTGAGCGGCCAAGGGGTTGTCCTCCGGTGGCTAAAAACGCGAGGGCACCGTGGGGAGCCTTCCTCCTGCACATCCAACAGAGGCAGCAGGGGGGTGCAGGGTCGCCGGAGTTGGCGACGGCGTCGTGTTTGGCGGCGGCCGGAGCTCGGGCGAGCTCGGGCACATCGCTAGGAGGCACGGCAGGAGGTGTGGAGGGTGCTGGGTGCTCCTGGTGCTGCGGTGAGCCCAAAGGTGGGGTTGGCTTCGAGTCATTGAGGCTCTAGCCATGCAGGCGACGAGGCACGGCGGCGGCGGGCTTCGGCCGCGGTGGAAACGGTGGCTAGAGGAGGAGAACGAGTCGGGGAAGAGGGGGAAACGACAGAGGAGCTCACGGCGGGTGCGGCGATGGCATCGGCGAGCTCGGGGAGGCACCGAGCCGATTTAATCGAGCGACGGCGACCGGCGGGTCCGAGGAGGGGAAAAACGGCGGGGCGGCGCCTCGGGGCTTCTCCGGTCGCGTGTGAGGGCGGGGAGGGCGAGGATGGAGTGGCGGAGCTGGTGGGCTAGTTGGGGGAGCGAGGGAGGCCCTGTGGCCGCGGTGGTGGTGAGCGGCGGCGACGACGGCGCTCGGTCCGGGCGAGAGAGAGGGAGCAGAAGAGAGGGAGGGCGTTCTGGAGAGAGGAGAGGGGCCGGGGGTCCAGGGCGGCGCCGAGGAGGAGCTTGAGGCCCTTCGGTGAGGCAAAGCAGCAGGAGGAGGCGTGGCGTGCTCGGGCGCGGCGCCAGGTGTCCTCCTCTCGCCACTTGGCGAGAGGTAGGTGACGATCGGCGAGGCGGTTGGTGGGCTGGGCCAACTGGGCCAGCGAGGAGGAGGGGGGAAGAGAAGGCTGGGCAGGTGGGCTGCGCAGTAAGCTGTAAGGTATTCTCTCTCTCTTTTTATTTCCATTTTCTATTTTCTCGTAATTATGTTTGGCTTTAATAAAATGCTGTGGCATTTCCAAAAATCATTAAACTGGTCAATGTCACTGCTTGGAATATTTCCAACAACAAACATTTCAGTTTATGATTATTTGAACATTTAAAATATTTTATAGTATTTAAATGCCCAAATGCAAATACCATATGAATTAATTCAAAAGTCCAAATGTCATGGAAAAATGTGCAACATCTCCGGTTATCAAGCTTCAAGATTTTCCCAAAAATGGTGAACATTTTTGAAGGCCATTTGGTTCATTGAAAATATTTCTTAATTGAACCTATTTGAATTGTTTTTGGTGCTAGGGCTTGGTCATCCCCATTTCAAATTTTCATGAAATTAAACATGATGCATGGATGCAATGCCACTGGTTACAAGCAAGCTCTAGGGCTGATCTGGGTCAGTGATACTCACCCCACTAAACAAGAATCTCGCCGAGATTCAAGACGGAGGCAAGAGGAAAAGGGAGGTCACAAACTATCACAATCTTCATGATCCATTTGCCCTTCTCAAGATGTTGATTCATTCCATCATCTTAGTCTTGACGTCTTCGAGATCTTCACCCGGCACGTCAACAGAAAGAAGGGGGAAACCTTACATGATTCGATCTTCACGAAGATCAAGTAAACATGATCGACTCACGAACTGAGACGGTGACACATCTCGAGTTGAGACACAAAACACATCGATAGGGATGGAAGAACAAGCGACGGGGTTTGATTGGTGGCAACTATTCCACGCTTAGGGAGATGGTGGATGGTGTCAAGGTGGCGAGGAAATATTTACCATGATCCCGTAATGGGGCACCTCGAAAAAAGGTGACGCAAAGAACTATTCCCTTAAGTGGCAAAAAGAATTACTTTTGATACAGAGATCATTGAAACTCTTCATACCAGCCTAAGGCAATTCACAACGATCGTTTGGTGGAGTGCAAAGGAATGGTACACCCGGACTAGAATGGATGATGTGGACTACCTTGTTGAAGACAACGCAATGGATGGTTTTTGCTTAACATCGGAGGTTGAGGGGACCCATGGTAAGTCCACTTTTGAGGATGATCCTAGACAAGAATTACTAAGAAGGCAACCCATAATGAGATGGCACAAGGACGGTGCAAGCTGGGAACGAAATGCAACTGTTGAAATGTTCCAACCATCATATCTGCCTGAGATTCAGATCTGATTGGTGATGGGATACTTCAGACTCGGCATGTCCGAAAAGGAAAGGTTGCAACATAAATCGACGAGATGACGCTTGCAAGATTCTCGGATATGAACTACGGTAGCAAGCTCAAAATATGAGCTGGTTCCGCTACAAACCTGTGAACACATTGTCCTGCATAAGCATGACCACATGGTAGTCTTATAATAAAACACTACCGAAGTTCGTGGGGAACCATAATCGAGGATATCGGAGTTTAACATAAGTCATATGATTAGCTCTTATGAAGAAACTTCTTCTCCTTGTACAAATCAGTTAGTGGCTTGGTGTGCTAGGAATACATACGGAATGAAGATGATCAGTCTATCAAACCATAGAATACTTCGCACATGCATGACTGACTTGGAATGATTCCAGAGGAAGCAAACAAACCTTTCTCAAATTCATGGCGGCAACTTACACCTAAAACACATAAATTGAGGAAGTCTCTTCAACCATCCAAGCATAAGCTTCATGAACGGCACACGAAGAAATGCTTACACAAATTTCCAACACTAGGTTGATGTTCAACACGACTCATGGGGAGACGAAATGCTACCGATGGGCTCAACAAAAACTCATCGGAATTTCCATATCACCGACTTCCACCATCATGTGAACACGGTGTTAGCATTGGTCGGACCAAAGATGTAATGGGTATGCTCGAGGGATCAACCACGAGTAAGACAACATCACGAATATCGTTGGTTCTGATTTGACTCGACAATGGCCCACACTCAATCAAAGAGTTGATAAGACAATAGGTCCAAGAATCGATCACAGGACCACTCGATGAAGATACCATCTTTCTTCAACACATACTACACAGAATATCCCTTTGAGCGAACTAAGTTAGGCAAGCTTTTATCTTCCAACTCTCCAAGTTGTTGTCTAGCTTAACCAACTAGCTCAGGGATACCCAACACAGATTCTTGGAGAATGGGTGGTTTAGAAGAAAACCAATATGATCACGAACTCAACATAGCGGTCAGGTGACAACCTAATAACACTTCCAAGAAGATATTTGGAAAGTCATGAACCACCGATATATTACTAATCTCGAGAACAATCTTGCTTTTCAGGGCAAGACGATATGATCAAATGAGTGAGGACTTGACACAATCCTAACTCATCAATCGAGGTGTGCACCAGAAATAAGGACTAGGTAGCACAATCTATCTTAGAATGATGATTTAATAACCAACACGCTAAGAATGAGGATATTGTCCATTTACTACCAAGCAACGAGGTTGCTAGGAGTATTGATTTCACACATCAAAATTCACTTCTCGGTATTCCGGTTGCAACAACACGGGACCGAGGAATGAACGATGATGGCGAGAGTATCACTACATCAAGAATTCATAAGAGAAGGTGCAATTCTTATGACATTATTGACATAAAGATGGTAACACTCCAGGTGGAACAGAATCAAAAGCTGAATTGGCATTTTGATCTGCGGGATACAACTACTTTGACCCAATCCTAGAAATGGACAAGGTACTGGAGTTTGTTTCTCCTAGTCATTCTGGAATAGAATGGCTTGTCGGACCACAAGGATAATAGGCATTGATGACGAATGCACGACTACTCCTGGCTATCAATTGATAGGGGATGGTCGGGATACAACTAAAGAGAGCAACTCAAAGGAACATATAATTTTCTGAGTTGGGGATGCGCAGATTAGTATGTCGAGCAAGCTCAACATTTCTTCCGGATAATCCATGCAGAAAAGGTAGAATTGGCAGAGTCACAATATGAATGGAGTACTCCTCAAGAGCACTCTTATTGTGATGTTTTGGTTCAACAAGGAACTTCTGCCATAAGCGGTTCGTAGTATTTGGAAGAAGGAAATACCACGGACCTCGAGGACTAATGCAAGGTTACTAATATCCTAAAGGCACTAGCAAATACTAACAACAGGGAGTAAGTAGGATGAATCTCGAATTCAGAAACTCAGGAGTAGAATACCTACTACTAAATGGCATCACGGGATGCTTTCGAAAGTGATGGCCAGAATCATCACACTAGGGATACAAAAGCATTGCTAGATTGCTAGGTGACTTCCTAAACACCTAGGGTCATAATAATAGTTCCAACATATATGTCGAGGCAACAGAGTACCTCGACCGACTGGTTAGTGTGCTTATTCTGACCAAAAGGACATCGAAACGAAGGAAAGGATTTGCAAATGCATCGACTATTTAGAGACCTGGATGACTCGGACAGCATAACGGCTGTAAATGCTCAAAATGATTTGAGACATCCTGCAAAAATGGTGGCATAACCACTCAACAACATCATAACAAGATTCTCGAGATCAACAGTTATCATACGAAATAGTAGGAACTGAATCGGGATTAAACCCACAATCTTATAGGTCTATGGATTAGTAACACGTCATCCTCGATAGATAGATGAGAAGCCTAGTTCTTAACCCCAGAGAAGAGAAGAGGATGACTCAGATCGAAGGCCATGAGGTATAAGGAGTAAAAAGAGCCTTACGCTCCTTCCACAATCAATTCCCTTACATAACTAAAGCATTTCTAGACACAACTTCACCAGTTTGGCTTGGTAATCCTCACAGCAACAAAGCTCGATACCAACGCTGTCAGACCCGATCCTAAGTCACACCGATCTAGCATGTAACACATCATATCACTTTGCGGCCTCACGCACGGTATTCCCACGGTGTCGCCTTACCATGGCCGGGACCGCTTATGCCTTTTGGCTCACGATATGATAGTGTCGCTAGCATCCATATGACAAAGAACCCGGCCCGACATGGCTAGTCGTGAACCCAAAGCGGCGCTAACCTATGGGGACAGGCAAACATGAATCACATCGAGCATGTCGGTCATCAACGATATATATTCGGGCTGTAGCACTGGCTAACAGACTCCGGTATCCCGGCTGTAGCAGGCTAGGCAGGACTCGAATAACACCGCGTGACATTTCCCGGGACGTATATAGGAACGGTGAAACACATGCCGCCAGTCAAGTGTCCAAGCAGTAGTGCTGGGCTAGCAGGACTCCGTGAACCGGTCAGAGCGGACTACTATCGCTAGAGGCACGAGACTACATTTCCCCATATGAGAGGCTGCCAAGGATAAACAACTAGTTTGTCGGATCCCACACATACCAAGCATTTCAAACATACACACAATATGCTCAATATGTGTAAATACGACGTGGCATCACAACATAACTCTACGACTCAGATATTATTCATTAGGCTCAAGAGCGAGATATTACAAACATGGGTCCCATGACCCAACACTCGAGCATACAAGTCAAAGCACAAGCGAAGCTAAACATGTCTCGAGTACGCATAACTATAAATGGAAAAGGCTGAGGAGCCCGACTATCTACCGAGATCTGCCGAGGGCACAAGATCGTAGCTGAGGTAACAAGCTAAACGTCAAGTCCACGTGGAACTACTAGCGAGACCGACGCCTCTCGCAAAATATAAATAAGCAAACGTGAATACAATTGTACTCAGAAGACTTACATCGTAACTAACTACATATGCATCATTATCAAAAGGGGTGGTGGAGTTTGACCGCAGCAAGCCAGCTTTGACTCGGTGGCTATCCTGAACTATGACCGCAAGTAACTCTTTTGAGGTGGCGCACGAGTCCACATATTCACCATATCAATACACCACTATGGACCCGCCTCCGCCTCCCACGAGAACGCCATCCATAGCACTCACGCTTATCTTGCGATTTTAGAGTATCCACTTTCACTTGTCTATGAACTGATATAGGCAACCCGTAAGTCCTTTTCATGGACACGGCTATTCAATAGATCATATTAAACCCCGCAGGGTGTACTTCTTCACACACGCTCACCACTTACCGCCGCTTACACGACATGTACTCGGCAACCTTCAAGCGGAAGCCCAACGTGGTGTCGGCCACGGCCTACCTAAACACTCAAGTCCCTAGTCCAGGTTTATCGCCTATTCGGGTTCCATCCGCAGGGAGTCCGGCCGAGGTTTCCCATACAGCCCCGAACGATGTGTGCAGGGTTCCCGAGATACCAAACGGGCACTCGGTACACCGGGCCACGGTGCCTACCGCAACACAACCCACCCCTAAGGTCAGCGCTATGTGTGGCCCTAGCATGCTACAAACACCGAAACTACTTGCAACTCCCTGACCGAGGACAAGGGTGGTTAAGAAGCCGAGAGGGTCAATTAAGGATCCCAATGCGTGGTAGTAACTGTTTCATGGATCACAAACACAGAACTCAGTTCCTGAGGACGGTTTCAATGAGACAACCCACCATGTACTCCTACATGGCCTCTCACCGCTACCTTTACCAAATCGTGTTCACACACTTAGCTCACACACAATAGGACATGTTCACACAACCATTCCAATTCATTCCCGATGAATCAGACCTGACTCAACTCTAAGCAGTAGCAGGCATGACAACAAGCATAAATGAGTAGGCACAACATGGCTCAAACAACTCCTACTCATGCTAGTGGGTTTCATCTAATTACTGTGGAATGACAGGTCATGCAGAGGATAAAGGGGTTCAGCTACCGCAGCAAGTAACACATGATTCGTTGTTGTCCTAATGCAGTAAAATAGAGCAGGAGCGAGAGGGTGGGATTGTATCGGAATGAACAAGGGGGTTTTGCTTGCCTGGCACTTCTAAAGATAATATAGTTCTTCATCGGTGTCATCGAACAATCGTCGGAACATCGTCTACCGAGAGGGGACAAACACCAGTAACTGAGAAAGAACACAATCAATGGAATGCACATATATGATGCATGAGCATGTTAAGGAACTGAATTCACCTAATGCAACAGTAATCCAAGTTAGTTGAAGTGGAATTCAAACAAGGTTGAACTCCAACTCCAAATGCTATTTCATAAATTACCCTAATCATGATTCATCCTATTCAGTGAGGTTAACTTGTTCAAACATGCATGATCATGGCATAAACAGATTCTTCATATTTTTCTGATCATTTTTCATATATAAATTATTTCCATCCGAGTTACGGTTGAATTTCTATGATTTATTGAAGTTTAGGGCATTTTCTGGAATTTCCTGAATTAAATTAAATCCAGAAAAGGGGTATTACTGCGTCAGCCTGACGTCAGTGTGACGTCAGCGGGTCAACAGGCGGCCAGGGTCAAACCTGACCTGCGGGACCCGCGTGTCAGTGGCACAACTATTTAACCCAGTTATTTAGCCTTAAGTTAATTCCAGCTAAGCTGTTTGTGGGGCCGGGGCCCACTAGTCAGCGACTAACTAGCTAAACTAACCTAGATTAATTAGTGTTAATCTAATACTAACTAAAAGTGTCGGGGTGGCCCACACGCCGCTGACCTGGGGAAGTCAAACCCTAGTCAACCGGGCTAATCCATCGGCGCTTGACGCCGACGACGGCGAACGCGGCGAAAGGCCAGGGGTTGCTCCTCCGGTGGCTAAAAACGCGCGAGGGCACCGTGGGGGAGTTCTTCCTCCCGCGCATCCAATGCAGGCAGCAGGGGTGCAGGGTCGCCGGAGTTGGCGACGGCGTCGTGTTTGGCGGCGGCCGAGCTCGGGCGAGCTCGGGCACGTCGCTAGGAGGCACGGCAGGAGGTGTGGAGGGTGCTGGGTGCTCCTGGTGTTGCGGTGAGCCCAGAGGTGGGGTTGGCTTCGAGTCATTGAGGCTCTAGCCATGCCGGCGATGAGGCACGGCGGCGACGGGCTTCGGCCGCGGTGGAAACGGTGGCTAGAGGAGGAGAACGAGTCGGGGAAGAGGGGGAAACGACAGAGGAGCTCACGGCGGGTGCGGCGATGGCATCGGCGAAGCTCGGGAGGCACCGAGCCGATTTAATCGAGCGACGGCGACCAGGCGGTCCGAGGAGGGGGAAAACGGCGGGCGGCGCGGGGCTTCTCCGGTCGCGTGTGAGGCGGGAGGCGAGGATGGAGGGCGGAGCTGGTGGGCTAGTTGGGGAGCGAGGAGGCCTCAGGCCAGCGGTGGTGGTGAGCGGCGGCGACGATGGCGCCGGTCCGGGCGAGAGAGAGGGAGCAGAGAGAGGGAGGGCGTTCGAGAGAGGAGAGGGGCCGGGGTCCAGGCGGCGCCGAGGAGGAGCTTGAGGCCCTTCAAAGGAGGCAAAGCGAGCAGGAGGAGGCGTGGCGTGCTCGGGCGTCGGCCAGTGTCCTCCTCGCCACTTGGCAGAGGTAGGTGACGATCGGCGAGGCGGTTGGTGGGCTGGGCCAACTGGGCCAGCGAGGAGGAGGGGGGAAGAGAAGGCTGGGCAGTGGGCTGCGCAGTAACCTGTAAGGTATTCTCTCTCTCTTTTATTTCCATTTTCTATTTTCTCGTAATTATGTTTGGCTTTAATAAAATGCTGTGGCATTTCCAAAAATCATTAAACTGGTCAATGTCACTGTTTGGAATATTTCCAACAACAAACATTTCAGTTTATGATTATTTGAACATTTAAAATATTTTATAGTATTTAAATGCCCAAATGCAAATACCATATGAATTAATTCAAAAGTCCAAATGTCATGGAAAATGTGCAACATCTCCGTTATCAAGCTTCAAGATTTTCCCAAAATGGTGAACATTTTGAAGGCCATTTGGTTCATTGAAAATATTTCTTTATTGAACCTTTTTGAATTGTTTTTGGTGCTAGGGCTTGGTCATCCCCATTTCAAATTTTCATGAAATTAAACATGATGCATGGATGCAATGCCACTGGTTACAAGCAAGCTCT
The DNA here is from genome assembly GCA_021605205.1 of Aegilops longissima. NCBI lineage: Eukaryota > Viridiplantae > Streptophyta > Magnoliopsida > Poales > Poaceae > Aegilops > Aegilops longissima. The sequence goes on along the minus strand of JAHIAM010004120.1, from coordinate 10,136 downwards.
AGGGCTGATCTGGGGCTGTGACACTCGATATGTGTAAATACAACATGGCATCACAACATAACTCTAAGACTCAAGTATTTATTCATTAGGCTCCGAGGAGCCAAGTATTACAAACATGGGTCTCATGACCCCAACATACAGAGCATACAAACAACAAGCACATGCGGAAGCTTAACTTTTCTGAGTACAGACAACTACAAATGAAGAAGGATGAGAAGCCTGACTATCTACAAGACGCTGCCGAGGGCACAAGATCGTAACTAAGGTTACAAGCTAAACATCGAAGTCCATGCGGAACTACTAGCAGTGGGGCCCGCATGTCAGCGAGCCAGGGGGTAGTTAGTGGGTCAATTAGCCGCTAATGACGTGTCATCCAAAACGGCGGTTAGCCGGCGGTGCTAATCGGGACACGGCGGGGTTGCCCGTCCAACCAACTCCGGCGATGAGAGGTCGCGCGGCCGGGCGCGTTGGAACGCCCGCAGCAGGGCGCATCTGATGGTGGTGGTGGCTGGACCTTGGGTGGTTTGTGGCGACGGCGGCGGCAAGTTGTGCGGCAGCCGGAGTTCGGGTGTGAACGAGGTTGCGGCTACGGTGCAGGGCAGGCCTAACAGGCGGGTGATTCGAGCTCCTAGAGACCTTTTGAGTGCGTTGACGTGCTCGGAGGCGAGCTTGCACGGCCATAGCTGCGGTGGCGGCATGGCCGGCAGCGAGGAGCTATCGGCTCCGGTGAAACTAGGGCTACGCGGTGCAAAAGAGGCGGGGAAGAGAGGGGTTCGGAGCGGAAGCTCATAGCGATGCCGAAGAGGAGGTCAGCGAGCCCGAGGAGGTCCTGGCGGCGGCGAATCGACCGGAGGCGAGCTCGGGTGCCCGAGGTTGGAGACGAGGCAGAAACGTCGATGCGGTGCTCCCACGGTCGAATGGACTGGTGTAGACGATGAAGGAGACGACGCCGGTCCTTCTGGATGCTTCGGCAAGGCGAGGGGTGGATGGTGGCCACGGTGGTTCTCGTCGGCGATGGCAGGCGCGTTCGGTGAGGAGAACAGAGGAGGGGGAGAGCGTTCGGGGGAGAAAGAGGGAAAGCCAGACGGCTCTAGGGGTCGCGTGGCGTCGTTTGGACGCGTCGAGGAGCCAGGCAGGCAGGGAGGGAGGAGTTGGCCGGGCGCGTGCCGGTGCGCGGAGGCCACACGCCTCGCGTCCTTCTGGGCGAGGTGGGAGACAGTGGCGGCTCTGGTGGGCTGGGCAAGGTAAGTGGGCCACCAGGTGGGCTGCACAGGTAACCTCATGTGGGTTCTCTCTCTCTCTCTCTCTCTCTAATTCTTTTGTTTTTCTATTTCTTCCAGAGTGTCGTGGCTTTATTAAAAATACTTAGGCACACTCAAAAATCATGAAACTTGCTCAAGCCCACTGTTTGAAACATATCAAACAGTAAACATTTAAGTTTATGATTATTTGGACATTTAAAATATTTTATAGCATTTAAATGTCCAAATGCAAATAGAGTATGATTTAATTCAGAGCCCAAATAGGTCATGGAAAAATGTGCACCACCTCTATTCAAGCATTTGATTTTCCATAAATGATGAACATTTTTGAAAGCCATTTGGATTTACTGATAATATTTTAGGTGAACCTAGTGAATTCCTTTAATGCTAGGGTTTAGGCAATCCCCATTTCAAGTTTCAAACAAATATAGACATGATGCATGGGTGCTTATGAAACTAATTGCAATCAAACTCTAGGGCTGTGACAGAGCGTCCCCTCCAAGCCCTCTAGCTTTAGCTTTAGATCGCTGATGGAGACGTTGGCCTTGGAAAGTAGTTCGGCCTTGTCGGAGATGGCGAACTGCAAATCCGCCAGAGTGCGGCTGGCCGTGTCCCTCTCCTCCGTCAGCTCCAAGACCTTCTTCAGCTCCTCCTGCTTCAGCTCCAGCTTCTTTACCTCGCCGGCATGGTCCAGGGCTAGAGCATTGAGTGCGTCCTTATGCTTCTGCTCTAGCTCCTGGGTCCGCTGTGCAACGATCTTCTCAATTTTCTCGTCCTTGCCGTGGAGCGTGGCGGCGAGCGCCTGTTCACGAGTGGCAAGGTCCTCCTCCTGGGAGTCCAGCAGGGCCTTCTGCTGTTGCCGAGCGGCTTTGTCCTTAGCGGCCAGATCCTTCGCCACCTCCTGGGCCTTCTCGATATTGGCCTGCTTCAGGATGAGCTCTTGCTTGCGCTCCTCTAGCTCACCCTGGGCAACCCTCAGTTCATCCCGGGCCTCGCCAAACCAGACTTGCGTCTGAGCGATGCGCACCTCAAAATCTGCCTCCGCCTTGTCCACTGCCGCCATCCTGGATTTCACCTTGTCTTGGAGGGCGCTGGAGCGCCTGGAGCTTCTGCAAGTTGGCGCTCATGGCTCGGAGGATCTGCTCCTCCTGGGAACTGCCGCCGCCCGCGCTCGGTTAATCAACAACCTGGAGCCCGGCGGTGGCAAGCGCCTCGTCATCAAAAACCTCCCCGCTCGGTTGGCGCTCTGGTGCTTGCCGTCCCCGGGAGGTGGACGAATAGGTCGTTGCCCACCTTCAAGTACTTGCCCGGGGTGGGGCTGTAGGGGAGGAGGGTTGGTCGTCGGCGACCTCCTCCTCGGCAGTGGCCTTGCCGGCCTCCTCGGCAGTGGACTTGACGGCCTCCTTGGCGGTAGCCTTGCCGGCCTCCCCGACAGGCCCCTTGGCGGCCTCCTCAGTGGCGGACTTGGCGGCTTCCTCAGCCGCTATCTTGGCGGCCTCGGCCTCTGCGTCCTTGGCGACCTCCTCAATGACGGTGTCGATATCTTCGTGGTCCGTCGAGGGTGGGTCTGGAAACCATAAGGGAAAATGACGCAAGGCCAAGGTCAAGGTTCAGAGCCAAGCAAAAAGAAAACGTCGCATGGCAAGAAGAACAAGAGCAAGGACGGGAGGCAGGCCACTTACCCAAGCCGGGTTGAGAAGAATTGGTCCCCTTCCCACCAACGTTCGTTGCCGGGACGGAGCCGCCGGCGCCCAAGCTCGCCTCCTCTTCCTCCGTGCGCGTGGGCTCGTCGGTAGGTGCCCTTGCCGGGGACGCCCTCTGGGCGGCGTGGCTGATGGGGGCGGCATGTCAGGGGAGACCCTCAGTGGCACCTCTTGTTGCTGCTCCCCTCGCAAAGTCAGCACCAAGATTCATGCCCCAACGCTCATCCTCGACAGGTTGTCAAAGAAGGCCTGCACCCGCTATGCTTCTGGCTCAGCCTAGCTTGGATCGAGGCCGTGTGTGTTGAAGTCCGGCATCATGGCGATGATGGCGGTCTGTCAAGAGTTGTTGCTCAATGGGACCACTCCTGCTGGCAACCCAAACGGAGACCCGCCAGCCCTGACGGCCTTGCCGGCCTTCTCGTCCTTGCCAGTCCTCTCGACCCTGGCGTCCTCATTCAACTTGAGCTGAAAGAGCCTCTGGCAAAAATGGGCATGCCCCGGCACCGTGAAATTGTGCTTCAAGCCAGGGCGGAGCCTCATGATGTCGGCCGCGTTCCTGAAGTCCCAGGCCGGCCTCCCCTTGTTGTGCAGTGGGGCAATCCGACGGCGGATGAAATCATCCCGGATCATCTCGAGGGCTGAAGTGAGGCGATGGATCTGTTGGAAATATGCCTAGAGGCAATAATAAAATGATTATTATTATATTTCCTTTTTCATGATAATTGTTTATTGTTCATGCTATAATTGTATTAACCGGAAACCATAATACATGTGTGAATACATAGATCATAATATGTCCCTAGTAATCCTCTAGTTGACTAGCTCATTGATCAATGGATGGTCATGGTTTCCTGACCATGGACATTGGATGTCGTTGAGGATGGGATCACATCATTGGGAGAATGATGTGATGGACAAGACCCAATCCTAAGCATAGCACAAGATCGTGTAGTTCGTTTTGCTTGAGCTTTTCTAATGTCAAGTATCATTTCCTTAGACCATGAGATTGTGCAACTCCCGGATACCGTAGGAGTGCTTTGGGTGCATCAAACGTCACAACATAACTGGGTGACTATAAAGGTGCACTACAGGTATCTCCGAAAGTGTCTGTTGGGTTGGCACAAATCGAGACTGGGATTTGTCACTCCATATGACGGAGATGTATCTCTGGGCCCACTCGGTAATGCATCATAATAATGAGCTCAATGTGACTAATGAGTTAGCCACGGGATCATGTGTTACGGAACGAGTAAAGAGACTTGCCGGTAATGAGATTGAACAAGGTATAGGGATACCGATGATCGAATCTCGGGCAAGTAACATACCGATAGACAAAGGGAATTGTATACGGGATTGATAGAATCCCCGACATCGTGGTTCATCCGATGAGATCATCGTGGAACATGTGGGAGCCAACATGGGTATCCAGATCCCGCTGTTTCTTATTGGCCGGAGAGAGGTCTCGGTCATGTCTGCATGGTTCCCGAACCCGTAGGGTCTACACAGTTAAGGTTCAGTGACGCTAGAGTTGTTATGGGAAATAGTATGTCGTTACCGAAGGTTGTTCGGAGTCTCGTATGAGATCCCGGACCAGACGAGGAACTCCGGAGTGGTCCGGTGGTGAAGATCGATATATTGGACGAAGAGTATTGGAGTCCGGAATTGTTCTGGGAGTACCGGGTGACGACCAGTGTGACTGAAAGGTGTTTCGGAGGCCCCGGCAAGCGTTGGGGGGCCTTATGGGCCAAGGGGAGGGGCATACCAGCCCACTAAGGGTTGTGCGCCCCTCCCAACCCCTCTCACGTAACCTGGAGAGGTGGGGGCGCCTCCCCTAGGGCAGCCGCCCCTCCCGGCTTGGGGGGCAAGTTTCCTAGGGGTGGGGCGCCCAAACCCATCTAGGGTTCCCTTGTGGCCGCCGCCCCTCCCCTAGGGAACCCTAGGGCGCCTCCTCCACTCCCTTCCCCCTATATATAGTGAGGGAAAGAGAGGGCAGCCGCACCCCCTTGCCTGGCGCAACCCCTCCCTTCTCCAACACCTCCTCTCCTCCGTAGTGCTTAGCGAAGCTCTGCCGGAGAACCACGAGCTCCATCTCTACCATGCCGTCGTGCTGCTGGACTTCTCCCTCAACTTCTCCTCTCCCCTTGCTGGATCAAGAAGGACGAGACATCCCCGGGTATACGTGTGTTGAACGCGGAGGCGCCGTCCGTTCTGCGCTAGATCAGATCTTCCGCGATTTGAATCACCGTGAGTACGACTCCATCAACCGCGTTCTTGTAACGCTTCCGCTTAGCGATCTTCAAGGGTATGAAGATGCACTCCCTCTCTCTCGTTGCTAGCATCTCCTAGATTGACCTTGGTGACACGTAGGAATTTTTTTTTGAATTATTGCTACGTTCCCCAATAGTGGCATCATGAGCTAGGTCTATGCGTAGATTCTATGCACGAGTAGTACATAAAGTAGTTTTGGGTGATGATTTGTTCAATTTGCTTGCCGTTACTAGTCTTATATTGATTCGGCGGCATTGTGGGATGAAGTGGCATGGACTGACCTTACACATACACTTACGTGAGACAGGTTCCACCGACTGACATGCACTTGATGCATAAGGTGGCTAGCGGGTGTCTGTCTCTCCCACTTTAGTCGGATCGGATTCGATGAAGAGGGTCCTTATGAAGTGTAAATAGCAATTGGCATATCACCGTCGTGGCTTTTGCGTAGGTAATAAAGGTTCTTGCTAGAAACCCATAGCAGCCATATAAAACATGCAACAACAATTAGAGGACGCCTAACTTGTTTTGCGTGGTATGCTATGTGATGTGATATGGCAAAAGGATGTGATGAATTATATATATAAGTATGTATGAGATTATATATATATATATATATATATATATATATATATATATATATATATATATATATATATATATGTGATGTATGAGATTAATCATGTTCTTGTAATAGGAATCACGATTTGCATGTCGATGAGTATGACAACCGTAGGAGCCATAGGAGTTGTCTTAATTTATTGTATGACCTACGTGTCAATGAAAACGCCATGTAATTACTTTAATTTATTGCTAACCGTTAGCCATAGTAGTAGAAGTAATAGTTGGCTAGACAACTTCATGAAGACACGATGATGGAGATCATGGTGTCATGCCGGTGACGAAGGTGATCATGCCGCTACCAAGATGGAGATCAAAGGCACAAGATGATATTGGCCATATCATGTCACTTTATGATTTGCATGTGATGTTTGTCATGTTTACATCTTATTTGCTTAGAACGACATTAGCATAAATAAGATGATCCCTCTCTAATTTTTTTCAAGAAAGTGTTCCCCCTAACAGTGCACCGTTGCGAAGGTTCGTTGTTTTGAAGCACCACGTGATGATCGGGTGTGATAGATTCTAACGTTCGAATACAACGGGTGTAAGCCAGATTTACACATGCAAAACACTTAGGTTGACTTGACGAGCCTAGCATGTATGCATACATGGCCTCGTAACACGAGAGACCGAAAGGTCGAACATGAGTCGATAGTAGATACGATCAACATGGAGATGTTCACTGCTGATGACTAGTCCTCTCACGTGATGATCGGACACGACCTAGTCGATTCGGATCATGTATCACTTAGATGACTAGAGGGATGTCTATCTGAGTGGGAGTTCATTAAATAATTTGATTAGATGAACTTAATTATCATGAACATAGTCTAAATTGTCTTTGCAAATTATGTTGTAGATTAATTGCTCGCGCTTTAGCTCCCTGTTTTAATACATTCCTAGAGAAAGACTAAGTTGAAAGATATTGTAAGCAATTGTGCGGACTAGGGCCATAGTCTGAGGATTGTCCTCACTGCTAAACAGAAGGCTTCTGTCCTTGATGCACCGCTCGGTGTGCCAACCCCTCTGGCGTCCTCTGTGGATGTTGTGAACATGTGGCAGACACATTTTGATGACTACCTGATAGTTTAGTGCGCCATTCTTTACGGCTTAGAGTTGGGGCTCCAAAAGCGTTTTGAACGCCATGGAACATATGAGATGTTCCAAGAGATGAAATTGGTATATCAGGCTCATGCCCATGTTGAAAGGTTTGAGACCTCTGACAAGATCTTTGCCTACAAGATGGAGAGAATACCTCAGCCAGTGAGCATGTGCTTAGAATGTCTGGGTACTTCAATCGCTTGAATCAAGTGGGAGTTAATCTTCCAAATAAGAGAATGATTGACAAAGTTCTCCAGTCACTATCACCAAGCTACTAGAGTTTCGTGATGAACTATAACATGCAAGGGAAGATGATCCCAGAGTTGTTCATCGTGCTTAAGGCCGTAAATGTAGAAATCAAGAAGGAGCATCAAAGTGTTGATGGTTAACAAGACCACTGGTTTCAAAGAAGGGCAAGGGCAAGAAGGGAAACTTCATGAATGGCAAGCGAGTTGCCGCCCAAAGAAAAAACCCAAGAACCCAAACCCGAGAAGTGCTTCTATTAGGGAATGGTCACCGTAGTAGCGAACCTGCCTCAAATACTTGGTAGATAAGAAGGCTGGCAACTTCAACAAAAGTATATTTGATATATGTGTTATTGATGTGTACCTTACTAGTACTCCTAGTAGCACATGGGTATTAGATACCGGTTCAGTTGCTAACATTGGTAACTCGAAACAAAAGCTATGGAATAAACAGAGACTAGCTAAGGGTGAGGTGACGATGTGTGTTGGAAATGTTTCCAAGGATGATATGATCACCATCGCACGCTCCCTCTACCTTCGGGATTAGTATTGAACCCAGATAAATGTTGTTTGAATTGGTGTCTGCGTTGAGCATGAACATGATTAGATCATGTTTATTGCAATACGGTTATTCACTTAAGTTAGAGAATAATGGTTATTCTGTTTGTATGGATAACACCTTCTATGGTCATGCACCCAATGTGAATGGTTTGTTGAATCTCGGTCGTAGTGATACACATGTTCATAACATTGGTGCCAAAAGATGTAGAGTTGATAATGATAGTACCACTTTCTTGTGGCACTGCCGCTTAGGTCATGTTGGTGTAAAGCGCATGAAGAACCTCCATGCTAATGGACTTTTGGAGTCACTTGATTTTGAATCACCTGACACATGCGAACCATGCCTCATAGGCAAGATGACTAAAACCCCGCTCGGAACAATGGAACGGGCAGTGACTGTTGGAAATCACATGCTGATGTGTGCGGTCTGATGAGTGTTGACGCATGCAGTGGATATCATTATTTTCTCACCTTCACCGATGAATTGAGTGGATATGAGTATATTTACTTAATGAAGCATAAGTCTGAAACGTTTGAAAAGTTCAAGCAATTTCAGAGTGAAGTTGAGAATCATCATAACAAGAAGATCAAGTTCCTACGATCTGATCAAGGCGAGAGTATCTGAGTTATGAGCTTGGCAATCACTAAAACAATGTGGAATCGTTTCATAGTTGACACCACCTGGAACACCATAGCGTAATGGTGTGTCTGAACGTCGTAATCGCACCCTATTGGATATGGTGCGATCTATGATGTCTCTTACTGATCTACCGCTATCATTTTGGGGTTATGCATTAGAGAGAATTACATTCACTTTAAATAGGGCACCATCTAAGTCCGTGGAGACGACATGGTATGAACCATGGTTTTGCAAGAAACTTAAGTTTTTGTTTCTTAAGGTTTGGGACTACGAAGATTATGTCGATAGGCTTTGGCCAGAAAAGCTTGAACCCAAAGCGGAAAATTGTGTCTTCATAGAATACCCAAACAAGATGATTGGGTATACCTTCTATCTCAGATCTAAGGAAAAAGTGTTTGTCGCGAGGAACAGGTCCTTTCTCGAGAAAGAGTTTCTCTCAAAAGAATTGAGTGGGAGGAAGATAGAACTTGTTGAGGTTGTTGAACCTTTACTTCAACCAGAGAATAGCGTAGCACAAAAAAATGTTTCTATGGCACCTACCTCAGTTGAAGAGAAAGCTAATGATGATGATCATGGAGCTTTAGATCAAGTTACTATCGAACCTCATAGGTTGACAAGGGTGTGTACAACTTCTGAGTTGTAACCCTGTCTTAAAGGTCATGTTGTTGGACAACGATGAACCTATGAGCTACAGAGAAGCGGTGGTGGGCCCGGATTCCAACAAATGGCTGGAAGCCATGAAATCCGAGATAGGATCCATGTATGAGAACAAAGTATGGACTTTGGTGGACTAGCCCGATGATCGGCAAGCCATTGAGAATAAATGGATCTTTAAGAAGAAGACAGACGTTGATGGTAATATCACCATTTATGAAGCTCGACTTGTCTCAAAGAAGTTACCGACAAGTTCAAGGAGTTGACTGTGATGAGACTTTCTCAATCATAGAGATGCTAAAGTCGGTTAGAATTATTTTAGCAAGTGCTGCATTTTGATTTACGAAATCAGGCAGATGGATGTCAAAACAAAGTTTCCTTGATGGTTTCTGCGAGGAAAGGTTGTATGTGAAACAACCATAAGGTATTGTCGATCCTAAGGATGCTAAAAGGTATGCAAACTCCAGTGATCCTTCTATGGACTGGAGCAAGCATCTCGGAGTTGGAACATACGCTTTGATGAGGTGATCAAAGCATTTGGGATTATACAAAGTTTGCAAGAACCTTGTATTTGCAATAAAGTGAGTGGGAGCACTACAACATTTTGATAACTATATATGGATGACATATTGTTGATCAGAAATGATGTAGAATTTCTGGAAAGCATAAAGTGTTGTTTGAATGGAGTTTTTCAAAGGAAGACCTATGTAAAACTGCTTACATGTTGGATATCAAGATCTATAGAGATAGATCAAGACACCTAAAAAGACTTTCACAGAGCACATACCTTGATGTGATTTTAAAGGAGTTCTAAATGGATCAATCAAGGAAGGAGTTCTTACTTGAGTTGTAAGGTGCACTACAAAAAAAATACACTTCCGTGATGATACGTGTTTGTCACAGTAGGTCGCGCTTTTGTCATGCATGTACGTCCATGACAAATTTATGATGTAATCAAGATAGTCATACATGTCTTTGTCGAGAAGTGTTCCATGATATTACCAAAATTATCATCACGAAGTGTCCACTTCCATGACGATAAATCGCGTCACGTAAGTGCTTTTCGTCAAGGGTGATC
>JAHIAM010004119.1:0-25347 GCA_021605205.1 Aegilops longissima | reverse complement strand
TGATGAGCAAACAATGGCACTTTTCTTGAATGGACTCAATCATCCCATCAAGAAGATCGCCGACTTCCAACCCTACTCCTCTCTCATTGAGCTCGTGCATCAAGCTACAAAGGCAGAATGTCAAGTGCAAAATGACTTCAAGTACGCCAAGTACTCGTCCAAGACGTACGGCTTCTCCAACAACCAATCTTCAACAACTCCTCCAACATCTACATCAACCAAACCTTCTACAAGCAACGCATTTACAAGTCAAGTTACAAGAAAACTTCGACAAGTTCAAGTCGCCTTCCTCCTACTACAAGCAACTTCAAGTCACAGGTTTCATCATCTTCTCCAAAGAAGAGACCGTCAAGACAAGCTCCTTCAAGAGTTTCACTTGCGGTGGCCGAGGCCACAAGTCCTATGAATGCACCAACAAGCGCACCATGATCCTGAACAATGATGGCACCTATGTCTCCATGAGTGAAGAGGAGATGGAAGCTCTTGAGCAAGTGGCCATGCACCGGCGAGTGAACGAAGATGAAGATGATCAAGTCTTTTGTGATGAGGATTCAAGCCCTGCTCTCGTGGTCTCCAAGGTCTTGACTCTTCAACATCAACAAGAAGACGACCAAAGATGCCACATCTTCCACACAAAGGTCGGCATCAATGGGAGATCCGTCAAGGTCATCATCGACGGAGGTAGTTGCCACAATTTGGCAAGTGAAGAACTATGCTCCAAGCTTCAATTGGTCAAGAGGAAGCACCCGCACCCATACAAAGTTCAATGGCTAAGTGACTCCGGCACTATACGAGTCGAGTATACGGTCCAAGTCTCCTTCAAAATCGGTGCATATGAGGACACTTTGGAGTGTGATGTGGTCCCAATGACCGCTTGCCACCTCCTTCTTGGTCGCACTATGGCAATTCGACCGTGGTGTCTTCCACAACCATGCATTTCAATCACTATAGCTTCTGATGAGGACATCAATCCCATTGTTACACCCACAGCCCCTCGCTGCTATACATAATCGACCAATTACTAGAGCTCACAGACGCCAATTGAATTATCGTACTTTCGCTTTTGGTAATGATTCCAATGTTCATGAGAATATGATGCTGCCTAAATTGGATACATTTGTTTTGCTTACAAATGAAGGGCCTACCATGGACAAGAAAGATGAACCTTGAGCAAGTTCAAGCATGGAGATGTTGGCATGCGCAAGGGGAACAAGAACGGAGTTACAAGTGATGATTCCAGGACTTTGAAGCCACCCTAATGAGTGCATGAGGCCTTGGACGAAATATACAAGATGCCACTTCATAATATTCGTCCATAGGCTATTCTAGGTGCTGCACACCTTATTATTGGGCCAGGCCCATGTAATTTCGAAATACTTAAGTATAGGCTGTTTTAGAGTCCGATGTGTGGGGAACAAGAGTTAGGTTGATTTCGACCCTCCACCAAGGGCCACGAAATTCTCTTCCTCCATATATACAGCCCTTAGGGCACCTGCTTAGACCTTGGGTTTTGTTTAGATTAAAAGTTCGCCATAGCTGCAACTTCACAGATTTCGCTTGTGTTCAACGACTGCATAAAGGCGCCACAGTAACCCCACCTTGATCAATAAAGCTTTCATCTTATATTCGCAATATCCAGATTGCAATCTCAGCTTTCTTGCTTGTTCTTCGCTTGCTCGCAGGAAACAGCCCTCGTGGTCGTTGATCGTGTTCGCGTGGTCAATAACCCTGAAGTTGGTTTAGCGATTGCTAAGGCGCCGACGTCCTCGCACGATCGTAGTCGGATCGCCAAGGTCGACTTCCACGTAAACGATAGCCACCATCTCATCAAACATCGGACACCTTTGCCTCTATCAAGTGGTATCAGATTTCCAGTTGCTCGGTGAGATTTTCCAGCTTTTCGAGTTTAGATCGAGTCTGTTCTTCATACCTATTGTCCATTTAAAAAGCCACAAAAAAATTAGGGTTAGTTCATCATATCCAACCAATCTGAGCCTTTGCATAATCTTTTTAGGTTTTTGCTTTGTTGAATTTATGTTGCATCGCGTGTGTCAAGTTGCTGGTCTTAGAGTCTAGTCTTTAGAGTTTCGAGTTCGGTCATAAGTTGTCACGCCACCGCACCGCATCATCATCATCACCCCTGCCACCTACCATCACCGCCACAACTGTGATCCATATACCACCACCAATCCGTATCCATATACCACCACCGCTACTATATACCACCACCGCCGCCATATACCACCACCATATATCCACCACCAATCCGAAGTTTTCTCATATTAGGTTTGTTTTCTAGATCCATCTAGTTTCCGATTCGTGTTTCCTTGCCGAGTAGGTTTCGAAAAAAAAGAGTCTGAAACCACCTCCGCTTAGGCCCAAAATTTTCCAAAACGCATTTGTCAAAAAAAATTTCTGCTATCCTATTTTTAGGTGTTTCTAAGTGGATTGAGACAGTCAAGATAGAAAGTTTTTTGACCTGCTTCAGCTTTTGGGTCCGGCAATAAAAAAAAATTTGGTCAAAAAATTTCGGCCCATCCTGTCATTGACTGGAAGAGTTTTGAGACACTCGCCATTATAGTGATTTTTCAAAAAAAAAAAAAGAGCAGCAAAAAAAAAGCAGCGCAAAAAAAAAAAGAGCGAAAAAAATTCCAGAGTGTGCTTTTCCGTTGTTTCGCAGCAGCACCGTGATTTTGTTAGTGTTCTAGGCTCGCCTCTAGCACGGTTCAGCCTAGGACCAGACAAGATCGTTGAGCGCTTATTCAACTTTGCATCTCTGAATTGATTATTGCTGACCCTTTTGCTACCATATTATAAGCCTTCCCAGCTCCACATACATCTACATCGTATGCTTGACTCTCCCCGTAATCGCCTATCCAAGCTTTGAGAGTTTTGACTACATCGGTTGCCGATCACCGCCGTCCGCCGGGTAAGAACTGTAAGAATTTGAGATTTGCTTGACGGATTTGTGACTGTCCACCACACCACCACCACCACTTCCTAGTAGTCTGTCAATCATATTCTTGTGTGTTTCTATTGTTGCTAACCATGGCAGGATCATGTCGACGAGACTGACCGGGAGAACATGACAAACAAAGCGCTACATGATAAGTTTCAACAAATGATGAGTGGGCAGGTGGACGATGTGCTAAATAGATTTGAAGAGGCCATGGAGAAGATAGATGGCATTGAGAAGGCGTCAAACAAAGCTCGATATCAAGTTTAATGAATTGCTCGCCTCTACCACCACCACCACCGCTGCACCTAACGACCTCTACTACAACAACACGGACTACCTCCACATCACGAACAGCCCTCCGCCGAGCTTCCCGTGTCCCTCTTCACCGCCAAGCTGCCGGTGTCATGCTGATACTTCGTGGGTCCTGTCACAAAGGGGGAGGATGATTATGTGAGAGCTTACGAGGATGAGGTTGATCAACATCGTAACCACGGCAACCACCAGCACCACAACCACCAGGTCGCCCACATGCAAATAATGGCAATGTTCGGCCCCTTCAGTATTTAGATCATGACCATCTCCCTAAACTGAAATTGAATATTCCACCATTTGAGGGTAGATATGTTCCTGATATATATCTTACTTGGGAATTAGAAACTGAACAACGATTTACATGTTTACAATATCCCGAGGAGAGACGGTTCCCGCTGCTGTTTGTGCTTTCACTAGCTTTGCATGTGTTTGGTGGTCTAACATTGTAGATTATATCCTGTTCCAGCTACTTGGGCTGCTTTGAAAACTGCTATGCGACTGCTGGTTCCACCATATTATCAACGTGAATTACTTCAAAATTGCAGCGCTTAAGACAAGGAAAAATTCGTAGAAGAATATTATCGAATTACAAACTGGCTTGATTAGATGTGGTATTGTTGAGGAGAATGAAGCTATGCTTGCACGCTTTCGGTGGATTAAATAGAGAGATTCAAACCATTCTAGACTACAAGGATTATAATAATATCACCGATTATTCCATCTTGCTTGTAAAGCTGAACGTGAAGTGCAGGATCGATGTGCCTTGGCGCGACTAACTTTTCTCGCAGGTCGACCTTCATCATGGACACCACGGCATCATCTACTTCCACACGCTCTACTACACCGCACCTCCGCCGGCTGCCACCTCCAACCGTGATACAAGAAAGGTGCACAACCACCACTATCTCGCCAAGAGCACACCATTGGCCTCACAGAGCTCTTCTTCTTCCATGGCGCCAACAGGCACACAAGTGATATTATTTGTCGTCATTGTAAGGGAAGAGGACATTTTATGAGAGAATGCCAATCTCAGCGGTGATGATTGCTACGAGGATGGTGGGTATGAGTCCGCTTAGTGACTATGATGAAGAGACTTTGGCTCTTATTACACATGAAGAACACGTGGAGATGATTCTGATCTTGAGACGCAATACATGGCTGTCAAGATGCCGACAGTATGAATGTTTAGTTGCTCAACGGTTTTGAGTGTGCAGGTTACACAAGCTGAGCAAAATCAGAGGCATAACTTGTTCCATACAAAGGAGTTGTGAAGGAACGCTCTATTCAAGGCCATCATAGATGGAGGGAGCTGCAACAACTTGGCTAGCATGGATATGGTGGAGAAGCTTTCTCACCACAAGACCACATCCACATCCTTACTACATCCAATGGTTCAACAACAGCGCAAGGTTAAGGTAACACGCATCGCTCGTGTGCATTTTAGTATCTCTACATATGCTGATTATGTTGATTGTGATGTGGTACCTATGCAAGCATGTTCCTTATTACTTGGTAGACCATGGCAATTTGATAAAATTTGTACACCATGGTAGAAACAATCAGATACTCTTGTTCACAAGGATAAAATATTACTTTGCTTCCTATGACTCCTGATTCCATTTTGAAAGATGATATTAATAGAGCTAATAAAGCAAAACAGGAGAAAAATAAGAGTGAAAATCAGATTGTGGCAAAAGAATTTGAGCAACAAATGAAGCCTAATAATAAACCATCTAATGTTGCTTCTGAAATTAAACTGAAAAGTGCATGTTTATTTGCCACCAAATCTGATATTGATGAGCTAGATTCTAGCAAATCTGTTTGCTATGCTTTTGTGTGCAAAGAGGCATTATTTTCATTCGAGACGTGCCTTTCCTCTTTGCCCCTCGCGTCACTAACATTTTGCAGAGTTCGCCGATGTCTTCCCACAAGACGTAAGCACCGGATTACCACCTATTCGAGGGATTGAGCATCAAATTGACTTAATTCCCTGCATCGCTACCCAACCGCCAAGCACCATACCGCACTAATCCAGAGGAGACGAAGGAGATTATGCGTCAAGTACAGGAGCTGCTCGACAAAGGTTATATACGCGAATCTCTTAGTCCTTGTGCTGTTCCTATTATACTAGTGCCTAAAAAGGATGGTACGTCACAGATGTGTGTTGATTGTAGAGGCATTAATAATATTACTATTCGTTATCGCCATCCTATTCCTAGGCTAGATGATATGCTTGATGAATTGAGTGGCTCTACAATATTCTCCAAAGTTGATTTATGAGTGGATACCATCAAATTCGTATGAAATTGGGAGATGAATGGAAAACAGCATTTAAAACTAAGTTTGGATTATATGAGTGGTTAGTCATGCCTTTTGGGTTAACTAATGCACCTAGTACTTTCATGAGATTAATGAACTAAGTTTTACGTGCTTTCATTGGACGATTTGTGGTAGTTTACTTTGATGATATACTGATTTATAGCAAATCTTTGGAAGAACATTTGGAACATTTACGTGTTGTTTTTAATGCTCTACGTGATGCACGCTTGTTTGGTAACCTTGGGAAGTGCACCTTTGCACCGATCGAGTATCTTTTCTTGGCTATGTTGTTACTCCACAGGAATTGAAGTTGATAAAGCCAAGATTGAAGCTATTGAGAGTTGGCCGCAGCCCAAAACGGTCACACAAGTGAGGAGTTTTCTTGGACTCGCTGGTTTCTATAGGCGCTTTTGTGAGAGACTTTAGCACCATTGCTGCACCTCTCAATGAGCTTACAAAGAAGGATGTGCCTTTTGTTTGGGGTACCGCATGTGAAGAAGCCTTCACGGTATTGAAAGATAAGTTGACACATGCCCTTTACTCCAACTTCCTGACTTTAATAAGACTTTTGAGCTTGAATGTGATGCTAGTGGAATTGGATTAGAGGTGTGTTATTACAAGATGGCAAACCTGTTGCATACTTTTCTGAAAAATTGAGGGCCTAGTCTGAACTATTCTACTTATGACAAAGAATTATATGCTCTTGTTCGGACTTTAGAGACATGGCAACATTATTTATGGCCCAAAGAATTTGTTATACATTCTGATCATGAATCTTTGAAACATATTAAAAGTCAAGCTAAACTGAATCGTAGACATGCTAAATGGGTTGAATTCATTGAGACTTTCCTTATGTCATTAAACACAAGAAGGGTAAAGAAAATGTTATTGCTGATGCTTTGTCTCGTCGATATACTATGCTTTCACAACTTGACTTCAAAATATTTGGTTTGAGACCATCAAAGATCAATATGTGCATGATGCTGATTTTAAAGATGTAATGCAGAATTGTAAAGAGGGAAGAACATGGAACAAGTTCGTTATTAATGATGGTTTTGTGTTCCGTAACAAGCTATGCATTCCTCGCTAGCTCTGTTCGCCTTTTGTTGTTGCAGGAGGCGATGGAGGAGGATTAATGGGACACTTTGGCGTGAAGAAGACGGAGGATATACTTGCTACACATTTCTTTTGGCCAAAGATGAGACGGATGTTGAGCGCTTTGTTGCTCGCTGCACTACATGTCAAAAAGCTAAGTCACGACTCAATCCTCATGGTTTATATATGCCTTGCTCGCGCTTAGTGTTCCTTGGGAGGATATATCTATGGACTTTGTTTTAGGTTTACCTCTAACAAAGAAGGAGGATAGCATATTTGTTGTCGTGGATAGATTCTCTAAAATGGCACACTTTATACCATGTCATAAAAGCGATGATGTCATTAATGTTGCTGATTTGTTCTTTCGTGAAATTATTCGCTTGCATGGTGTGCCAAATACTATTGTTTCAGATCGTGATACTAAATTTCTTAGCCACTTTTGGAGATGTTTATGGGCTGTTGGGGACTAAACTGCTTTTTAGTACTACTTGTCACCCCAAACCGATGGATAAACTGAAGTAGTCAATAGAACATTGTCTACTATGCTTAGGGCTGTTTTGAAGAATAATAAGAAAATGTGGGAAGAATGCTTGCCTCATATTGAATTTGCTTATAATCGCTCATTGCATTCTACTACTAAGATGTGCCCTTTGAAATTGTGTATGGCTTCCTACCGTGCACCTATTGATTTGTTGCCTCTTCCATCTTCGGAGAAGGTTAATTTTGATGCTAAAGAACGTGCTGAATTGATTTTAAAATGCATGAGTTAACTAAGGAAAACATTGAGCGATGAATGCTAAATATAAACTTGTTGGAGATAAGGGTAGAAAACATGTTGTCTTTGCACCGGAGATCTTGTTTGGTTACATTTGCGTAAGGATAGGTTTCTAATTTGCGCAAATCAAAGCTAATGCCACGTGTTGATGGTCCATTTAAGGTGTTAGAGAAAATAAATGATAATGCATATAAACTTGAGCTGCCTGCAGATTTTGGGGTTAGTCCCACTTTTAACATTGCAGATTTGAAGCCTTATTTGGGTGAGGAAGATGAGCTCACGAGGACGACTTCATTTCAAGAAGGGAGGATGATGAGGACATCAATACCATTGTTACACCCACAGCCCCTGCTGCTATACATACCGGACCAATTACTAGAGCTCACAAGACGCCAATTGAATTATCGTACTTTCGCTTTCTTGGTAATGATTCCAATGTTCATGAGAATATGATGCTGCTTAAATTGGATACATTTGTTTTGCTTACAAATGAAGGGCCTACCATGGACAAGAAAGATGAACCTTGGAGCAAGTTCAAGCATGGAGATGTTGGCATGCGCAAGGGGAACAAGAACGGAGTTACAAGTGATGATTCCAGACTTTGAAGCCACCCTAATGAGTGCATGAGGCCTTGGACGAAATATACAAGATGCCACTTCATAATATTCGTCCATAGGCTATTCTAGGTGCTGCAATCACCTTATTATTGGGCCAGGCCCATGTAATTTCGAAATACTTAAGTATAGGCTGTTTTAGAGTCCGTATGTGTGGGGAAACAAGAGTTAGGTTGATTTCGACCTCCACCAAGGGCCACGAAATTCCCTCTTCCTCCATATATACAGCCCTTAGGGCACCGCTTAGACCTTGGGTTTTGTTTAGATTAAAAGTTCGCCATAGCTGCAACTTCATGCATTTCGCTTGTGTTCAACGACTGCATAAAGGCGCCACAGTAACCCCACCTTGATCAATAAAGCTTTCATCTTATATTCGCAATATCCAGATTGCAATCTCAGCTTGCTTGTTCTTCGCTTGCTCGCAGGAAACAGCCCTCGTGGTCGTTGATCGTGTTCGCGTGGTCAATAACCCTCGGAAGTTGGTTTAGCGACATAAGGCGCGACGCTCTCGACGATCGTAGTCGGATCGCCAAGGTCGACTCCCACAAAACGATAGCCACCATCTCATCGAAACATCGGGACACCTTTGCCTCTATCAGCTTCAAGATGAAAGGGAAGGAATATGTGCTACGACCTATGTCTCCTAGTCAAGTGTTAGCCAACAAGCAAGCCACCCATCATGGAGAAAAGAGTGAGAAAGTGATCCACCAAAAAGTGAGTGAGAGCCACAAGCCAAACTTGAGTGCCTCTTCGCCTAGAGAGAAAAACCTCATCCTATTTGCCACCAAAAGTGAGATGAGAGAAGTGTGTGAGAACCCATCTAGTGTGATGCACTTTGTCCTTGTGTGCAAGGATGGAGAGCCAACAACTAACACATCTCATGAGCTACCTTTGGTGTTTCAATCTCTTTGCAGAATTCTGAGATATTTTCCTCGATGAGCTACCTCCGTCTACCTCCTCTTCGAGGCATTGAACATCGAATTGACTCTCATCCCCTCGAGCGCTCTACCAAACAAAGCTCCATACCGAGTCAATCCCAAAGAAACCAAGGAAATTCAATGGCACAACAACTCATCGGCAATAGCCATTTGTTCGACGATACTTTTTGGGAACAATATTATATCAAGGATGGTTATCTTATGAGAGCTAACAAACTATGCATTCCCTGAGTCTTCTTCATTTGCTCCTTTTGCAAGAGGCTCATGGAGGCGGACTCATGGGACACTTTGACGCGATAAGACATTCGCCACGCCTCCAAGAACTACTTTTGGCTCAAGATGTTCCATGACGCCTCACGCTTCACCAACCGATGCTTTCACATGTCGCAAAGCTAAGTCTAAAGCTCAATCTCATGGTCTTTACATGTCGCCCTATTCCTTATCAACCTTGGGAAGACATTAGCATGGATTTTGTACTTGGTTTGCCTCGAACTCAAAATGGAAAGGATTCCGTGTTTGTTGTTGTGGATAGATTTTCTAAGATGGCACATTTCATTCCTTGCAACAAGATAGACGATGCTTCACATATTGCACATCTCTTTGTAGGGAAATCTTATGACTCCATGGAGTACCAAAGACAATCGCTCCGATCGTGACGCCAAGTTCTTGAGTTACTTTTGAAGACCCTATGCGCCAAGCTAGGAATCAAGCTCTTGTTCTCATCCGATACCATCCTCAAACCGACGGCCAAACGGAGGTGACGAACCAAGACACTCTCCACTCTACTGTGATCTTGATCAAGAAGAACATCAAGAAGTGGGAGGCATGTCTACCCATCGCTGAGTACGCCTACAATCGCACAAGACACTCGACCACCGCAGGTCCCCTTCGAGGTCGCTTCACGGCTTCAACCCGTTGTCACCATTGACATTCTACCACTTCTCTACAAGAGCGCACCAACATGGATGCAAGTGCACGGGCAAGCTACATCAAGAAGATGCATGAGGATACAAGACACACAATCGAGCGCCAAGTACAACGACTAGCGACCAAGCTCAACGTCAACAAGCTACCCATGGTCTTCAACATTGGTGATCTAGTGTGGCTACACCTTCGCAAGGACCGCTTCCCCAACTAACGCAAGTCCAAGCTTCTCCCCGAGCCGATGGACCTTCAAGGTGCTAGCACGCTACAACGACAATGCCTACAAGATCGACCTACCACGAGACAAGTACAATGTGAGCGACATCTTCAACGCCAAGGACCTCGCTACCGCACATGGTGATGAAGAATCTGATCCGAGGTCGGATCTTCCACAAGGGGGGAGATGATGCGAGCATCCTTCGGTCATCCCCATGGACCTTCCATCAACTATCCAAGCTCCAAGTGGACCCATGACAAGAGCAAGAGCTCATGCTATTCAATCCGAGGTGACATCACTCCTATTCGATTTCCCTTTCCTTCCAAAGGAGACATAGCTACTACCTAAGTCCGAGACACCATGCGTGATCAGTGTACAACGCTCGCCAAGGAACCCGAGTCAAGAAGAAACGACAGGCCAATTCTTCGGATAGCCAAACTTCCGCCTCAACCCGAACTTCCGCCCCGAAACTTCCGGGCCGCCCCGAGCTTCCTACCGACGACCTCGACCAGCCCAAGGCTGCAACATTCTCGTTAGCTCGAACCAGCCTTTAACCCGCCCGACCTTCCGCCCCTAAGCCAGCCCAACTCCACCAAGCCAACTCCTCGGCTTAGGTCGACCCTGCCCTGACCTTCCGCCCTCAGAATCTCCGCCTAGCCCGAACTTTCGGCCCCGCCATGAAGCAGCCACCGGCCGAGGCCCGTGTACCCTTTCGTCTCCAAAACTATAAATACTCTCCCACCTCCTCCTAGTTAGGGTTAGCATTGGTTTAGCTCATCTTTGGTGTGAGAGCCCTTGCTCATCCAGCTTGGTACTTCTCCTGAGCTCGTGGACTCTTCGGAGAAGATCCCCAAGCGGATTCAAGACCTCGTAGGGTGGACCCCATCAAGACCTCCTCACGGATAAGATCGCCACTCATGTATCTTTCCTTTGTTGATTTTGAATCTTGTGCTACCTTATGTGTTCGGTGATCTAGCCCTTGTGTAATCGAAACTTGTCGATTAGTGTTCCTCTTGTGTGTGTTTCTTGTGTTCTTCCGCCTGCTCATCGCTTTTTCTCCGTAGGATCCCTCCAAACGTGATAGATTCCGATTAGGGTTCCACCCTACATCAGCCCCCATCAAGACTCTCCTTACGGAGAAGAACCTGCTACCTTTGTATCGCCCTTTGTTGGACTTGGATCTTGTATCTCACCTTTGTGTTCATCGATCTAGCGCATGTGTGATCTATTCTTGTTGGTTCAATGATTTCTCTCGTTTCCCCATGTTTCCTCGTGTCCCCTCGTGTTCATCGCGTTTTTCATAGGATCCGCCTTTCGTGAAAGATCGCCATCTAGGTTCCACCCTACATCATCTTGGTATCATGAGCCACGCTGATCACGCATTTTCGGAGCCCCCTTCTTTGATTTCTAGCTTGATTTTGTTGTTTTTCGTCCTAATCCGAAAATTGCCCCACAAAAATAGCCCCAATTTTTTTGTGATTTGTTGGTGTGATGAAGTTTTGTTGGATTTGATCCGCGGATTTCGTGTGTTGCAGGTAGATCTAGCTTTTCCCCATCTTTTCCCCAAATTCCATTGATAAAATCTTTCGAATTTTGCCCTGGATTTGACCTCTCCACACGGTGTTCTTCGAGTTCGTCCACGGATCCCGATCCTTACATCCGCCCGACCCGACATCCGCCATCACCCCGACATCCGCCTCGACAAGATCTTTCCATCCTCCACCTGCTTCCTCGCTTAACTGATGTAGGGCGGAACCCTACGGATGATCTTTCACGTTGGAGCGGATCCTACGGTGGATTACGTAAGAATGAGCGGAAGAACACGAGGAAATCACGGGAGGAACGAGGGAAAACACTCAACCAACAAGGAATCGGTCACACAAATGCTAGATCAAAGAACATGAGGGAGATACATGATTCAAGGTCAACAAAGGACGATACAAACGGTAGCCGTTTTCTCCGTGAGGAGGTCTTGATGATGGTATTCTCCGCAAAGGGAGGTCTTGAATCCAAGGTGGATCGCCTCCTAAGAGGGGCCGCGTCTCTTCGTGGAGTAGATCCGTATGGATGAGCGAAGCTCATCTAATGAGCTAAATCAACGCTACCCTAAAAAAGAGGAAGGGATGAAGTATATATAGTCTCGGGGCGAGGGGTACAAGGGACAAGTCCCGGATGCATCACAGCAGTGGGGGGCCGGATGTCCGGGGCCGGGCCGATCTCCTAAGTTTCCCGAGACGCCGATGTCCGCAAGGAGGCCGATGTCCGGCTGGCGGGCTGGGCCTGCTGATTCAAAAGGGGCGCCGGATTGGGCGAGGGCCGATATCCGGCTTCGGGAGGCCGGATGTCCGAGGCCTGGGCCGGATGTCCGGCTGGTCTGGTCTTCCAGACGCAATCGGTGATGGAGGGGCCGGATTTCGGGCTATGGGGGCTGGATATCCGGCTTCCTGAAGAGCCGGATGTCCGGGCCCGGGGCCGATGTCCGGCTGCTCGTCCTTTCTTCCTTCTCTTCCTCACTCCAGACGCTTGGCCTTGGTCCTGGGTCTCCATGATCTCCTCTGTACCGAGTATGCACAAGGTCCGCGCTAAGTAGCATCCATGTCTTACATGCGAAAGGGAAGATCTTGAAAGGAGCGAAGTTCACCTTAGGTCCAATGGCGCAAAGTCGAGGTCTCATCTTATGTGTCCTTGGGGCTTGAGAGTAGTCGGAGGTACATGGTGATGAACGGGATGCTCCGCATCATCTCCCTCCCTTGGGAAAGATCCGACCCTTGATCGTGATCCTCATCACCATGGAAACGGTTGTCGAGACGGACTTGTAGTTGGACGGCGGAAGACATGGCGAATCCAAGTAGTCCAAGGTGTCACCGAGTGATAGACATGCAAAAGAGCAAACACAAGAAACACTTGAAATACAATGGTTAGCGCACACAAAGTGTCCATCATGTAAGAATGAGTCCGTATGGCAAGATTGTTCATGACAAAGTACATGAAGCTTAGCAGGATGATATGGAATGAGATGTAAAGCATTCATGGGAGCAAAAGCATTCCATGTGCACACAATTGTGTTATGAGTATGAGCAATGCAACCACGGTGCAATATGATGTCATAATGGATGGTGCATCAAAAGCATGAACATGGCGATGGATGCTCAATATGTGAATGTCATCATGCAATTGATGATGGGCAATATGATCATGATGTATGAATATGCCATCAAGGAAGATCACAACTAATTTGCTAAGGAAGTGAACAAGCTCATATATCATGGATGACATGGGAATACAAGATGCAACAAGGCAATCATAATGTGTGTCAATCCATGCATGGGTGCAAACTTGTTGATGCGAGCATCCCACGCTCATCCCCATGTACACTCCATCTACTCTCCAAGCCCCAAGGATACATAAGATGAGACCTCGACTTTTGCGCCATTGACCTAAGGTGAACTCGCCCTTTCCGAATCTTCCCTTTCCGCATGTAAGACATGGATGCTACTAAGAGCGGACCTTGTGCATACTCAGTACACCCGAGGAGACCATGGAGAGCCCAAGGACAAAGGCCAAGCGTGAGCGGAAGGAAGGAAGGAGAAGGAGAAAGAAGACCTGTGGCGAAGCGGTACTACTGCTAACACTAAGCGGGTATTACCGCTTAGAGGCCCCCGAGCCAAGACTATCACTTCACCGAACTTCCGCCTCACCCAACCCGACAAACTCCTCGTGCTCGAGCGACCCGGTCCCAGATTACCGCCGGTCCAAGCGGCATCTACTGGCTTGTAAGCGGTACTACCGCCTCCTAAGCTGCAGTACTACCGGTCAGCTTCAGGCGCAACCATGCCTTTGGCCCTCAGATCCCTCTCACTTACCCCTTCGTGGCTTAGACTATAAATAGACCTCCTCCCTGATGAGGACATCAATACCATTGTTACACCCACAGCCCCTACTGCTACATATACTGGACCAATTACTAGTGGAGCAAGAACAAGCATGGAGATAATGCCATGCGCAAGGGGAACAAGAACGGAGTTACAAGTGATGATTTCAGACTTTGAAGCCACCATATGGGTGCATGAAGCCTTGGACGAAATATACAAGATGCTACTTCATAAATGTCGCCCCGAGGCTATTCTAGGTGCAACGTTACCTTATTAGTGGGCCAGCCCATGTAATTTCGAAATACTTAAGTATAGGCTGTTTTAGAGTCCGTATGTGGGGAAACAAGAGTTAGGTTGATTTCGACCCTCCACCAAGGGCCACGAAATTCCTCTTCCTCCATATATACAGCCCTTAGGGCACCGCTTAGACCTTGAGTTTTGTTTAGATTAAAAGTTCGCCATAGCTGCAACTTCGCAGATTTCGCTTGTGTTCAACGACTGCATAAAGGCGCCACGTAACCCCACCTTGATCAATAAAGCTTTCATCTTATATTCGCAATATCCAGATTGCAATCTCAGTTTCTTGCTTGTTCTTCGCTTGCTCGCAGGAAATGCACCTCGTGGTCGTTGATCGTGTTCCGCTGGGTCAATAACCTCTCGGAGTTGGTTTAGCGACATAAGGCGCGACGCCTCAAGACGCTCAGAGTCGGATCGCAAAGTCGACTTCTCCAAAGCGAAAACCAACATCTCATCGAAAGACGGACACCTTTGCCTCTATCAAGTGGTATCAGATTTTCAGTTGCTCTCGGTGAGATTTTACATGTTTTCAGAGATTAGATCGAGTCCGTTTTCATACCTAAAGTCCACGAAAAAGCCACAAAAAAATTAGGTTAGTTCATCATATCCGAACCAATCTGAGCCTTTGCATAATCTTTTTAGGTTTTTGCTTTGTTGAATTTATGTTGCATCGCCGTGTCAAGTTGCTGGTCTTAGAGTCTAGTCTTTAGAGTTTCGAAGTTCTCGTCATAAGTTGTCACGCCGCCAGCACCATCATCATCGCCTTTGCCATCTACCACCATTGCTTATCCGCCACCGCCTCAATCCGTGATCCATATACCACCACCAATCCGTATCCATGTACCACCACCGCTACCATATACCACCACCGCTGCCATATACCACAACCATATATCCACCACCAATCCGAAGTTCTTGCATATTAGGTTTGTTTTCGAGATCCATCTAGTTTCCGATTTGTGTTTTCTCGACGGAGTAGGTTTCGAAAAAAGCAAAACTCGAAACCACCTCCGCTTAGGCCCAAAATTTTCCAAAACGCACTTTTCAAAAAAATTTCGCTATCCTATTTTTAGGTGTTTCTAAGCGATTGAGACAATGCCATTATAGAAAGTTTTTTTGACCTGCTTCAGCTTTTGGGTCCGGCAAATAAAAAGAAAAATTTTTGGTCGAAAAATTTCGTGCCCATCCCGGGCATTGACCTGGAAGAGTTTTGAGACACTCGCCATTATAGTGATTTTTCACAAAAAAAGAGCAGCGAAAAAAAAGCGCAAAAAAAAGAGCTAAAAAAATTTATTCCAGAGTGTGCTTTTTCCGCTGTTTCCGCAGCGCGTGATTTTGTTAGTGTTCTAGGCTCGCTCTCTAGCACGGTTCAGCCTAGGACCAAGACAAGACTGCTGCTGAGCGCTTATTCAACTTTGCATCTCTGAATTGATTATTGCTAACCTTTTTGCTACCATATTATAAGCCTTCCCAGCTCCACATACATCTACATCGCTGCTTGACTCTCCCCGGTAATCGCTTATCCAAGCTTTGAGAGTTTTGACTACATCGGTTGTCGATCACCGTCACCGGGTAAGAACTGGTAAGAATTTGAGATTTGCTTGACGGATTTGTGACTGCCCACCACACCACCACCACCACTTCCTAGTAGTCCGTCAATCATATTCTTGTGTGTTTCTATTGCTGCTAACCATGGCAGGATCACAAGTCGTATTTAGACTCGACCGGGAGAACATGACAAACAAAGCGCTACATGATAAGTTTCAACAAATGATGAGTGGCAGGTGGACGATGTGCTAAATAGATTTGAAGAGGCCATGGAGAAGATAGATGGCATTGAGAAGGCGTCAAACAAAGCTCGATAACAAGTTTAATGAATTGCTCGCTGCCACCACCACCACCGGCTGCACCTAACGACCTCTACTACAACAACATGGACTACCTCCACATCGCAAACAGCCCTCCGCCGAGCTTCCCGTGTCCCTCTTCAGCCGCCAAGCTGCCGGTGCTGCTGTTGATACTCGTGGTCTCCCGCTGCCAGCGGTGGGGAGGATGATTATGTGAGAGATTACGAGGATGAGGTTGATCAACATCGAACCACGCGGCAACCACCAGCACCACAACCACCGTGTCGCCCACATGCAAATAATGGCAATGTTCGGCTCCCTTCAGTACGAGATCATGACCATCTCCCTAAACTGAAATTGAATATTCCACCATTTGAGGGTAGATATGTTCCTGATATATATCTTACTTGGGAGTTAGAAACTGAACAACGATTTACATGTTTACAATATCCCGAGGAGAGACGTGTTCCGCCGCTTGTGCTTTCACTAGCTTTGCATGTGTTTGGTGGTCTCAACATTGTAGATTATATCCTGTTCCAGCTACTTGGGCTGCTTTGAAAACTGCTATGCGTATCTGGGTTCCACCATATTATCAACGTGAATTACTTCAAAAATTGCAGCGCTTAAGACAAGGAAAAATTCGTAGAAGAATATTATCAGAATTACAAACTGGCTTGATTAGATGTGGTATTGTTGAGGAGAATGAAGCTATGCTTGCACGCTTTCTCGGGTGGATTAAATAGAGAGATTCGCACCATTCTAGACTACAAGGATTATAATAATATCACCGATTATTCCATCTTGCTTGTAAAGCTGAACGTGAAGTGCAGGATCGATGTGCCTTGGCGCGGACTAACTTTTCTCGCAGGTCGACCTTCATCATGGACACCACGCGCATCATCTACTTCACACGCTCTACTACACCGCACCTCCGTCGGCTGCCACCTCCAACCGTGATACAAGAAAGGTGCACAACCACCACTATCTCGCCAAGAGTACACCGTTGGCCTACACAGAGCTCTTCTTCTTCCATGGCGCCAACAGGCACACAAGTGATATTATTTGTCGTCACTAAGGGAAGAGGACATTTTATGAGAGAATGCACATCTCAGCGCAGTGATGATTGCTACCGAGGATGGTGGGTATGAGTCTGCTAGTGACTATGATGAAGAGACTTTGGCTCTTATTACACATGAAGAACACGGTGGAGATGATTCTGATCCTGAGACGCAATACATGGCTGCTCAAGATGCCGACAGTATGAATGTTTAGTTTCTCAACGTGTTTTGAGTGTGCAGGTTACAAGTCGAGCAAAATCAGAGGCATAACTTGTTCCATACAAAGGAGTTGTGAAGGAACGCTCTATTCAAGGCCATCATAGATGGAGGAGCTGCAACAACTTGGCTAGCATGGATATGGTGGAGAAGCTTTCTCTCACCACAAGACCACATCCACATCCTTACTACATCCAATGGTTCAACAACAGCGCAAGGTTAAGGTAACACGACTGCTCGTGTGTATTTTAGTATCTCTACATATGCTGATTATGTTGATTGTGATGTGGTACCTATGCAAGCATGTTCCTTATTACTTGGTAGACCATGGCAATTTGATAAAAATTCTGTACACCATGGTAGAAACAATCAGATACTCTTGTTCACAAGGATAAAATATTACTTTGCTTCCTATGACTCCGATTCCATTTTGAAAGATGATATTAATAGAGCTAATAAAGCAAAACAGGAGAAAATAAGAGTGAAAATCAGATTGTGGCAAAAGAATTTGAGCAACAAATGAAGCCTAATAATAAACCATCTAATGTTGCTTCTAAAATTAAACTGAAAAGTGCATGTTTATTTGCCACCAAATCTGATATTGATGAGCTAGATTCTAGCAAATCTGTTTGCTATGCTTTTGTGTGCAAAGAGGCATTATTTTCATTCGAGGACGTGTTTTCCTTTTTGCCCCCTCTGTCACTAACATTTTGCAGAGTTCACGACGCCTTCCCACAAGACGTGCCACCGGATTACCACCTATTCGAGGGATTGAGCATCAAATTGACTTAATTCCTGCATTGCTACCCAACCGCAGCACCATACCGCATCAATCCAGAGGAGACAAAGGAGATTATGCATCAAGCATGTGAGCTGCTCGACAAAGGTTATATACGCGAATCTCTTAGTCCTTGTGCTGTTCCTATTATACTAGTGCCTAAAAGGATGGTACGTCACAGATGTGTGTTGATTGTAGAGGCATTAATAATATTACTATTCGTTATCGCCATCCTATTCCTAGGCTAGATGATATGCTTGATGAATTGAGTGGCTTCTACAATATTCTCCAAAGTTGATTTATGAGTGGATACCATCAAATTCGTATGAAATTGGGAGATGAATGGAAAACAGCATTTAAAACTAAGTTTGGATTATATGAGTGGTTAGTCATGCCTTTGGGTTAACTAATGCACCTAGTACTTTCATGAGATTAATGAACCAAGTTTTACGTGCTTTCATTGGACGATTTGTGGTAGTTTACTTTGATGATATACTGATTTATAGCAAATCTTTGGAAGAACATTTGGAACATTTACGTGTTGTTTTTAATGCTCTACGTGATGCACGCTTGTTTGGTAACCTTGGGAAGTGCACCTTTTGCACCGAATTTGAGTATCTTTTCTTGGCTATGTTGTTACTCCACAGTGGAATTGAAGTTGATAAAGCCAAGATTGAAGCTATTGAGAGTTGGCCGCAGCCCAAAACGGTCACACAAGTGAGGAGTTTTCTTGGACTCGCTGGTTTCTATAGGCGCTTTGTGAGAGACTTTAGCACCATTGCTGCACCTCTCAATGAGCTTACAAAGAAGGATGTGCCTTTTGTTTGGGGTACCGCATGTGAAGAAGCCTTCACGGTATTGAAAGATAAGTTGACACATGCCCTTTACTCCAACTTCCTGACTTTAATAAGACTTTGAGCTTGAATGTGATGCTAGTGGAATTGGATTAGGAGGTGTGTTATTACAAGATGGCAAACCTGTTGCATACTTTTCTGAAAAATTGAGTGGGCCTAGTCTGAACTATTCTACTTATGACAAAGAATTATATGCTCTTGTTCGAACTTTAGAGACATGGCAACATTATTTATGGCCCAAAGAATTTGTTATACATTCTGATCATGAATCTTTGAAACATATTAAAAGTCAAGCTAAACTGAATCGTAGACATGCTAAATGGGTTGAATTCATGGAGACTTTCCTTATGTCATTAAACACAAGAAGGGTAAAGAAAATGTTATTGCCGATGCTTTGTCTCGTCAGCTATACTATGCTTTCACAACTTGACTTCAAAATATTTGGTTTGGAGACCATCAAAGATCAATATGTGCATGATGCTGATTTTAAAGATGTAATGCAGAATTGTAAAGAAGGAAGAACATGGAACAAGTTCGTTATTAATGATGGTTTTGTATTCCGTGCTAACAAGCTATGCATTCCGCTAGCTCTGTTTTGCCTTTTGTTGTTGCAGGAGGCGATGGAGGAGGATTAATGGGACACTTTGGCGCCAAGAAGACGGAGGATATACTTGCTACACATTTTTTTTTGGCCAAAGATGAGACGGATGTTGAGCGCTTGTTGCTCGCTGCACTACATGTCAAAAAGCTAAGTCGCGACTCAATCCTCATGGTTTATATATGCCTTTGCTCGTGCTTAGTGTTCCTTGGGAGGATATATCTATGGACTTTGTTTTAGGTTTACCTCGAACAAAGAAGGAGGGATAGCATATTTGTTGTCGTGGATAGATTCTCAAAAATGGCACACTTTATACTATTGAATTTGCTTATAATCGCTCATTGCATTCTACAACTAAGATGTGCCCTTTTGAAATTGTGTATGGCTTCCTACCGTGCACCTATTGATTTGTTGCCTCTTCCATCTTCGGAGAAGGTTAATTTTGATGCTAAAGAACGTGTTGAATTGATTTTAAAATGCATGAGATAACTAAGGAAAACATTGAGCGATGAATGCTAAATATAAACTTGTCGGAGATAAGGGTAGAAAACATGTTGTCTTTTGCACCGAGATCTTGTTTGGTTACATTTATGTAAGGATAGGTTTCCTAATTTGCGCAAATCAAAGCTAATGCCACGTCGATGGTCCATTTAAGGTGTTAGAGAAAATAAATGATAATGCATATAAACTTGAGCTGCTCGCAGATTTTGGGGTTAGTCCCACTTTAACATTGCAGATTTGAAGCCTTATTTGGGTGAGGAATATGAGCTCCGTCGAGGACGACTTCATTTCAAGAAGGGAGGATGATGAGGACATCAATACCATTGTTACACCCACAGCCCCTACTGCTACATATACTCGGACCAATTACTAGAGCTCATGCGACGCCAATTAAATTATCGTACTTTCGCTTCTTGGTAATGATTCTAATGTTCATGAGAATATGATGCTGATAAATTGGATACATTTGTTTTGCTTACAAATGAAGGCCCTAGCTTGGAGAAGGATGGACATTGAGCAAGAACAAGCATGGAGATAATGCCATGCGCAAGGGGAACAAGAACGGAGTTACAAGTGATGATTTCAGGACTTTGAAGCCACCATAATGGGTGCATGAAGCCTTGGACGAAATATACAAGATGCTACTTCATAAATGTCATCCCGAGGCTATTCTAGGTGCTGCGTCCACCTTATTAGTGGGCCAGGCCCTTGTTATTTCGAAATACACAAGTATAGGCTATTTTTAGAGTCTCGATGTGGGGAAACAAGAGATAGGGTTGATTTCGGACCCTCCACCAAGGGCCACGAAATTCCCCCGCTTCCTCCATATATACAGCCCTTAGGGCACCGCTTAGACCTTGGGTTTTGTTTAGATTAAAAGTTCGCCATAGCTGCAACTTCAGATACTTCGCTTGTGTTCAACGACTGCATAAAGGCGCCACAGTAACCCCACCTTGATCAATAAAGCTTTCATCTTATATTCGCAATATCCAGATTGCAATCTCAGCTTCTTGCTTGTTCTTCGCTTTGCTCAGAGGAAATGACCCTCGTGGTCGTTGATCGTGTTCGGCGCGGTCAATAACCTCCTGAGTTGGTTTAGCGATTGCTAAGGCGCCGACGCCCTCAAGACGCTCGTAGTCGGATCGTCAAAGTCGACTTCCTCCAAAGCGAAAACCAACATCTCATCGAAAGACGGACACTTTTGCCTCTATCACTCCCCTCCTTTCTAGGGTTAGCTTGGGATTTGCTCATATTTCTTGTGTGAGAGTCTTTGCTCATCCACTTGGCTACTTCTCCTGAGATCAGGACCTCACGGAGAAGATCCCCTGCGGATTCAAGACCCGTGCACTAGGGTGGAACCCATCAAGACCTCCTCTCGGAGAAGAATGGCTACCGTGTATCCTTACCTTTGTTGTCCTTGAATCTTGTGCCACTCTATGTGATCGATAATCTAGCACTTGTGTGATTGACCTCTTGTCTGTTCAGTGATTTCCTCTCGCTTTTCCCTGTTTTCCCTCTTGTTCTTCCGCAGTGTCTTCGTGATTCACCGTAGGATCCGCCCAACGTGAAAGATCGCCCATGTAGGGTTCCGCCTCATCATCTATGGTATCATGAGCCATGTTGATCACGTTATTGGAGCCCCTACCCTCTTTTTCTAGCTTGATTTTGTTGATTTCGCCCCAAATCCGAAAATCCCCACCAAAAATAGCCCCAAATTTTTTGTGATTTGTTAGTTTTGATGATGTTTTGTTGATTTTGATCCATGGATTTTCTTGGTTTCGAGTGGATCTAGCATCTCCCCAAGTTTCCCACTTTCCATCCACGAAATCTTCCAATTTTGACCCCAAATCACCCATTTCCCCCCAAAATCGCAAGCAACGATTCAACAATTGAGAAAATCACGACACGAGCGGTACTACCGCCTCTAGCGGTATTACCATTGAGAACGGTATTATCGCCTCCTAGCGGTACTACCGCCAAACCCTGCTCAGCCAAAAAACAGTCGAAAATCCCGACACGAGCGGTACTACTCGCCCTCCCCAATGGTACTACCGCCTTGCCAGTTTCAGCCTTCCGACTTTCACCGCTTCTTTAGCCATAACTAATTCATCCGAGTCCGATTTTGACGTTCTTTAGCTCGCTTTTGAAGCTATTAACATCCCCTTCCCATAAAAATACTACCATCAACATTTGACTCCATCAAATTTTGTGAACTTTGGCATCTTTGCCTAGGGCTTCCGCCACATCCTCCGTGATAACCACCACCGACTTCCGCAACCTAACCAATTTTGTTCCCCATAGCATTAGTGGTTGCTTGAGTAGTGATTCGAGTCTCCTAAGGTGTTTCGCCACTTAGGGACGATTGCTTCTTCATCAACCACCACCACCACTTCCACATAACCTTGCCCACCATACACTTCCGACAACCCAACTTAACCCAATTGTTGATTGAGCTTTTTCGAAGTTGTGGCTTGTGTCTCCTAAGGTGTTTCGCTACTTAGGACGGCAACTTCAACTCCCGACACGCAGTATAGCCCATCATTCCACTTCCGCATTAAGGCGCAAACCACCACCGCATTCCCGCTACCACCATTTTGACATTTGACGTTGAGATTTTGAGTTCGCGGTTTTCCTGCTTCCTAAGGTGTTTCGCCACTTAGGACGAGTCTCCATCATCTTGGTATCCACATCAAGAACACTGCTACTCATCATCACCGGACGGTAACCTCCATATCATCTTGGTATCGTGGTATCCTCCATTGTATATTCCCTTGCCATTGCATTGTTAACCCCTAGCCTTACTTTTTACAGCATTTGCCTATCGAGACTAGCCATTTGAGTATTGCCGCAACGTTACTTGTGCACATTTGTGATCATACCTTCCATTACATACCATACCATATCATATTGGTATCATATCATCCATTGTGTCTCAAGTTTGTTCCCGCATACACACAATTGCTATCTTGGTTTGTGCATTGTGCAAAGTGGCCATAGAAAAAAAGAAGAAGAAATAAAGCTTTTAAGCAAAAGAAAGAGAGCAAAGAGCTTGTAAGAAAGTGCCATAGCATCCAAATATATCATATGGTATCATACTTGATCATCTTGGATCATTGTGAGAGAAACACCGAACCATACATACATAGCATATTTGGGATAGAAGTTTATCCATTTTGCATCTTATAGGTTGTGCACAAGTGTCGATCCGCCTATTGAGCAATCGTATAGCATCTCTCTTGAGTTGGGCAACACGAAGCGCTTCCGTGGATTCCACATTTTGTGCTCATTCCTTGGTTGCACGACCCCATTTATCTATCCGTGTGTGTGTTTCGTAGCCATTCTTTTGCTAGTGGTCCATTTGTTTCACTTGCAAATTTGTGAATCTCTTTCAACATTATTGACTCTTGCTAACATTTTGCATTAAATTTTGTGCCACTATCCTCACCGAGCTCCTCCATAAGCTTTACTTGTGTAGGTGTGAGAACCGACAAGGATTGGTACCAATAGTGCTATTTCATTGTCCGCATTTGAGTGAACTTGATTCATTGTCAACATCGGTCAAGGTACATTGGTATAAGTTCTTCTTTCTCCCACTCATATTTGCTCGAGTCTTGTGATGGATAGGCAAGGCATTTCATCTCCGGTCTTCGACAACAAGGACGGCGTGAACAACTACATCACCAAAGCGCCTCTTCTTCGATCTACAACGACAAGTGCAAAGCACACAATCAAGATTATAGAGCGCATCGAGAACATCTCCATCAACATTCATCACTCAAGCAAGGAGAAGGGACTACTTCGACAAGAAGCTTGCCGACATAAAGAGGAGCAAGATGCAAGGATGGAGGAGATTCGGCCTTGATCAAGTCTTCTTCCCTTCGTCATCTTCAAGGCGCGACGCTCAAGCCATAAGTCTTGAGCGCCAAGCCGATGCAAGCGCAAATCGCCCTCATCCACATCTACATGGCGACCACCATCACATTCGTGATCAACATCGCCATGAAGGGCAAGTCACCTAAGCATCATGTGCACGATTTACCGACTAACCACATCTACTACGAGCTCAAGCACGACAACGACATCATCATCATGAAGATGCTCCACAAGCGCAAATGCACGAAAGTGCCAACAAGCCCTACTTCATGCCAAGTCAAGCTTCATAAGCACAAGAGAAGACCGCGACGACCACCACCACCAAGACGGTTTCACGGCTACATCAACCACTTCGCATCTTCGCCAAGTGTTCTCAAGGCATCTTCGCTTTTGACGCACGACATCTTCGCCTACTTCCCACGCAGGTACGCCACATCGACTTCATCAAGTCCAAGGCGACCACCACGAAGCGAGGGCGCACCTTCCATCTTCGAAAGCCCTCAAGGAAGATGGTCGAGCATGGGAAACGCCTTCGTCATGGAGACGAGCTATGAGGTGCCACATCATATGGGCCTCCAACACCAAGACGGTGACAAGACGGATCGAGCAAGGGCCATCCCTTCGACCACGCACGACGAGCGCGAACCTCTTCAACAACATGAAGACGACGCCACATTGGACTCATACTCCGAGTCAAGCTACGCGACCACAGCATGGAGACATTTGCACCTACATCTCTCCAGCACCACATATGTCGAGATGCCCCAATTGCCATGTGAGGAGAGCCACCACCACATGAGTGACATGAGGACTACACCATACGTGACATTGAGAGCATTTCCTATGAGAGGATGAGTGTGACCACCACTAGCCCCACACATGAGAGCATGCCACACATCCTATGTGAGGTTGAGCGCCATTTGAGTGACTCCACCCACCATACGAGTGAGAGCATCCTTGAGGGAGTGAGTGAGCCACAACACTTAGTGAGTGAGGTAGTTGACACGGCACATGAGGCCACTATGACTTCTAACGACTTAACCTCTACTCCTAGTGTGTTTTCTTCTTGGTGCTAGGTCTCCTACATGACGACATGCCTATCCTCGACGAGTCCATCCCTACATTGAGACGCTGATGGCCATGATGGATGATGATGCACCCCACATGGCTCCATCAAGATGAAGATGACAACGAGACGATCTTCAACACCTCACCTACAACTCATGAGCGACCTTCCAAAGGTAACATAGGTGATGGTACTTCTCTTGTCCCACTAGTGGACAATCTTGACATTGATTGC